>CABFWB010005476.1:0-42380 GCA_902151455.1 Timema bartmani | reverse complement strand
TTTTTTTTTTTTTTGTTCAGACAAGCTAAATGTTTTAAATTTTAGAGTCCAAGTATCTCTGAAAAAAGTTTCAATTTATGGGGGAAAGTGAACGCCGTTTGTATTATATATGATATTAGTTTTCCTTTCCCTTGCAGGGATACATTAAATATCTGTAAATCCTGAAAAGATCTGTAAAAAATGTATTTCTAACAAACACCGAGTATACTCAAGTTGAGGGAAGCATTTCTCCTTCTATTGAAGAAATTGTTTGAATGGTTTCAACAACAACAAAAAACTTGTTCAGTACATACCTTATTGAGAGCCACATACTAAGCAAAACCGCGATACGTCATAAGAAAACTCGTTCTCTTTTGAATTGTATGCCTGGAGAACGGCATTTGTTCAATAATTTTGTGGAGTTTTTTACTATCCGGATCTAAAACAACTATTAGTGCAATATTTTTCTTAACAAACTCTCCTAAAGTGTATGGACGCTTTGCCCGTGAAATATTATATGCTAAAATAAACACAGCCTCGGTTTTTACATCTGCCCCCTAAATAAACATGGACATCAATTTACTATGGCCATTAAGTTTTTCTTGTAAATATAAAACGTTAGATCGCCTTATAACGGAACCAACAAAAAATTATTTGCTAAAAGTACTGTGATGCGTGTTATAATCGCGCTTAATATTACTAGCTTGAAATTGTGCCAATGTTATTTTACAGGGGACACATTGCCTTACCATGTATTTCCACAAAAACCAAATCCCCCCTCCCATTCTGTCTTGTCTTCGTATTTACTTTTTTTAAACGACAAAACGACATCACTCAAGTTAACAAACTTTAGCAAACAAAATGTGAATTGTTTGTTTGATAGGATTTATTTTGTAGTAGCAGTATTACAGATATATATACATGTAACACAGATACACTTAGAGAAATTCATATAACGAACACCAGACCCGGAGGGGCTCTCGGACGCAAAATGTGAATTGTACTCATACGCAACAACAGGCTGACTGGCTGTAGGTCCTTTAATATGAGGCGGAACAAAGAACAGCGTCTGCATGTGGTGGGGCTACTACTACCTTGAACAGTGGTGGGGCTACTACTACCTTGAACAGTGGTGGGGTTCTTCATAATCTTACCTCAACTATTGTGGCTCCCAAAGACGATCAGTTTGCCACCCTTGATATATTCAATTAATATAGCCTTTAGATTTGGAAAAACTAATTAAAAAAATCCTGCCATTATTGAGATGGCAGCTTTTGAAAATCAATTACAGATATACAAATCAGGGGTATAAATATTGGATATGTTATTCTCTTAACTCAAAACATTAAAAACAATTATACTTTTTTTTAGGCCAGGGCCAGTTTAAATCAATCAAAGAGGCGCAATAAGAAAGAGAATTAGCAAATTTAATAATTTTAAGACTAAATTCTAATTAGAAAACCTAAAAGAAAATATCCTTCCAATACACGAGAAAAAATTAGACCCCATCAAAGTATATGGAAAAGTTTTAAAGACAAGCAGCACCAGAAATATCAGATGCCGTTAAAAAAGTGTGTTGCCACCGAACCCCGTTAGCTACCACAACGTCAAGCCATATTATTGAAACAGGAGCAGGACGGATTGTCCGTTCACTTCTACATGTCAGAGGAAGATTGCTGCTAGATGCGAGTGCTGTTGGATGCGAGTGCTGTCGGAAGAGCATCGAGAATCGTAAATAACTGTATACTTCATCTCTCCTCTAGAATTACCTACGATATCAAGGGGGTGGAGAGTGATTAATCGGGAAATGTGGGTGTATCGATTCAGCTCAAGAAAATCTCTAGATTCGGAAAGATGAGCAACCTTACCTTGAAAACGTAGGATGGAAACTCGATGTAGTACGATTACGTGATACGACAGGTATCTTTGACGTACGCATTCCCTTACGTTTCATATTAGGATTCGTGGAAGACTATTCTCGCATAGTGATCAATGCTAAACAAAAACTACTTATCTGATTGATAACTGACAGTAATGCACAACTACGAATCAACCCTGAGATATCTTCCAAGATTGAACTAAGTAAAATTTCATAATTAATGCCTCACATCAAGAAGGATGATTTGAATTGGCTCAATATGCTCAACTTAATCAAGAGTGGGCGAGCCATCGATCTTACCTTTTGGTGTACTCATCAAGTAAGGAATCTATCAAATCGATCCATCGATAAGTTCCTTTAATCGCAAATCGTGTCAATATCATGTTCTTGAGCTTAACATTACTGTACGTAGAACAGTGATAATGAATTTAAGACAGACTTTATGATCCATTTCTTTACCAGAAGGTAGTTGATACTATCCATTGTTTCAACTACTATCTTATAGCCTGGAGAGATTGTCATGTTGAACTCATGCAGGGTATGACTCGGTTCTAAGCTGGCGTAGGCCTCACTAGCAAGACTGCACTCAACATGGATCATGTTCACATGTAGGATATTACAGATGTGGGTTTTCCCGTCAGGAAGAAGGATATGCTTGAAACAAAATAGAGCCAGGTTGAGTAAAGTTTATATCTCACTCAGAGGTGATAGAGCTTTAGCTTTTGAGTGTAATAGGGTCACCAATGATAAGAGAGTTTTACGTCACAATTAGCCGCTCCATTGCACTCCATTGCAATATAATTTATTATTACGTTCATCTATATTTGGTATGCAATTAAAAGTTGTTAGATTAATCAGCCCAATAAACCATTATTCCTTGCGATTTTCCTCGCCTAGTATGATATGCAGAAAATAGTTCTCAGTTAGATTTTACCCGTCAATGTAAGCATCATAGACATGTTTACTAGGTTCAATCGTCAGCACGAGTATTTAAAGAAGGCCAGACATAGATGACCGCAGGATACGGTATCGTATTCTTGATGCCACGTAGTGTTATAGGTAATAAGTATTCCTCAATGATACCTCGCAAGCTCGAGCGGTAGTCTTAGATAACCAACACTTTTAAAGTACTTTGCTCTATGTTTTCAAGTGCAACTCAATTACTACCTTTTCTGTTATTTCTATCACGATTAATGAATGATGCCCATCTCAGTCCTCCATGCTCCTTCTGTAGGTAAAGCGTCTCTTGCAAAAACTTCTCTTAATAATGTAATGTTGAACGTTTTAGCGGACTTGAGTAGATATGTTTCGGTAGGAGCACGTCTAGGTAGTCTGTGTCTCAGGTTCAGATGCAGATACATCCTTTTACCTATAGCGATATACTCGAGCACACGATTATGTCTCAAGAGTCTCACTCTATTGTTTTCTATCGGGCTCGTGATTCCTGCAACCGCTCCTGATGCCGTAATAAGAAGGAGTCTGGATAAAAATCCACCCTGTTTATTCTTTTTCTTGTGAGTATTTAAGTTTATTCATCTTGCGTGAACGACGACGTCCTTTGGTCAGTCCAGACTTTAGCTTTCCAAGTATTAGATACAGCCCACGCAGTACAGCTTTCCCCACTCAACTTTTAATCGGGTGCGAAAACTCATTTCCAAGCTTGCGAGATACAACCAGACAAATATTTCCCCTTAGAGTAGGCAATATTGTGCTCTTTACAAGCTCGGTCTAACCCGTTAACACCAGGATCCCTTTGTTTCAAATGTTTTGCCAACTTGGTACCTGGTCTACAATACCAATAACCAGGAATATCAGCTTCTAATGGTAGTTTATTGACAATCTTATTCAGCAGATTATCTCCATATCTTCGTCTCATGACTCGTAATGAATCCTGTTTGTATGCCCATGTGCATTATGTTATCTTGTTAATCTGTATGCGGCTCGTGAAACAGTCAGAGCTGTTACCCGTCTGTGAAATCGATTTACAAGAGCGTAAAACTGTGAGAGGTTGTACGTTAGAGCAATACTTAATATTATCTCTAAGTAATTACATAATTATCAATTAATAATAGAACGAGTACGGCTAAAAAATATTATTCATCAAGGCAGCCTCCTCGGTCATGAAAATATCGATCGATGACAGGCCACAGGGATTGAAATACAATGGTCTGTCATTTTTTGGAACTACTTCTCTATGCCTAGGCTTATTCTCCATTTCGCCCTTCACCTACAGCCACCTGTCATTTCAATAGGAAATAGGGGAAATGAAAACTACCAAACTTACTATCTTCAGGTAAAGAGGAAAACTACCAAACTTACTATCTTCAGGTAAAGAGGAAAACTACCAAACTTACTATCTTCAGGTAAAGAGGAAAACGTAAATATCTCAAGTATCTTAAAATGTTCTGTTGTGAGCCTTTAAAAAATTACTAATTTGTTAGAGGAAGGCTACATATAGAGATAATTTTAATTAAGTATAATTTACCTAGTAAGCCTCTTCAGTTCTGCCTAAGCTTCACAGCTGACGATGTAAATGTTGAGGATCCAACCAACCTTCAGGTTGAGTACTATTCATCATCTTATTCTTATAGCTCCGCTAATATGCCTAAAAGGTTGAAAATGAGCTATTTTGACACATTTTTTCTATTGATAAAACTTAAAACTGCAGTATGCTAAATAAAAAGTGCCCTGTTGGGATCTTAACTTAATTTTGGCGTGAGCCAAATTTTGAAATAACGCATCGTATAGTTAAATATTGCGTCGAAGATAAACAACGTCTGCGCAGTAATTTCTCGCATATCGAGGAGGCCCCTTTAACTGTTAAGTAAGTACTGTCAGGACAATAAAGCTGGCATTCACCATTACTATTAGACTGGAAGAGTAAACAGATCTTACCCAATACTTTATCGTGCAAGTTAGGCTACTGCTCTCAGAACAATAAAGCTGACATTCAGAGCTAACTTTAGACTGAGAGTAAACAATATTAACCTATACAAGCCATGTTGTCACAGTCAGAATGTTTAGATTCGTCACGTCAGAAACAGGTTCCCTTGGTGTCTGAACGTGTGTTATCAGCTTGCAGTGAGCGTGTAGCTACTTTAAAAGTGGCGTAAAAAGAGTGAGCGACAGGTTATCTTCATGTGTCCATTACAAATATTGTATAATATCTCACGTATACAGATATACACCGCACTTACTTGTGTTCGTTAAATAATAAAGCGGAACTTTACGATAGCAAATATCACACATGTTAAAAACAAAGGTCATTCAAATAGTGTATATGTTTTTTTGCCTTTTTAGCACCGCGTCTTACTACCAGTTAGGGCTATACGCTGTGTAAATAGTACTGCGAATTCGTTATTTTGTAAAATTACCGGTGAATATATAGATTCACCGAAAGAAATTATCTATCAAACAAATAATAGGATTTATCTACGTTTACCAATAATTTTATAAATTTCTCAATGCAGCAGTGGCGTCACTAGGGTGGTGCGGACTGCACCGGTTGACACCAAAGTGATTGTCTATACAAATTTTTAGTAGCGTATCGGGATAAATTTATTATTTAAAAAAATATTCTTGTAGTTAGCTATAGCCACAAGAACATTTTTACAATAACAGCTTTCATGTACTGTATACCTACAAAGATAACTTTAGTCTAGTTTACTTTCTGAACCTTATAATGCGCATGCGCTCTGGTATAAGTTGTATTTATCACTTAATTAAAATGATGCTTAAAATTTCACCTGCACGCACTGTTGTTTTCGTCGCTGCTGGTGCTTTTATAGTCACTGATTTTGTCAAATTTTCTGGTATTTTAGCAACAATATTTGGATTATATTGCAATATGCATTTGTCTATAGCTTCTACATTATTTTGACCGTTATTGATTATGCAAACCTAATGCATTACGTTTATGTATCTCATTTGTAACGGTAAAGTTTAACGAGTTAAAATAAACATAATTTGTATGTAGTTCTTAAACGTTTTTACTTCAAATTTTATTGTTTTCCTACCAAATTTTCACTTTAATAACATTAAAATTTATAAATGTAGATATTTTAGGTTATGCGTATGATTTTGTAATTTAAAGGTGTAATTTTAATTTTGCGAGTTTTTTATGTCACTACTATTGTCACATTACTTTCAATGACATATAGGAATTACGATTTAAGGGTAACATTAGTATAAAAAACATTAGTATGAATTCTGTATGTTAAGGTACGGTAGGAGGTCCATGGTGGTGACACCAACCCTAGTTACGGCACTGCAATGTAGAATGCTGAAAGTAAGTTACATGAACTGTCTTATATACATTTACGGATGATTTTATGAAATAGCCTACCTAATGTATGTTGACAACAGTATTAAACATAAACCTAAACTAACCTAACATATCCTAACCTAAACTAACATATCCTAACCTAAACTAATCTAACTAAACATAATCTTGACGTGAATTCACCAGTGGCCGATGGTAATTTTGTAAACTCACCGGTGATTTTATAAAACACTCTGCGAGTAAGTGAAATAGTGACGACATTTTTTACATTCCCCAAACGAACCACAGTGGCTTTGTTGAATCGCCGGCGACTGTACAACAAACTCATCACATTCAGCACATACTTTAATAGCCAGTCTTACCCCGAAGATAATTAAGCGTGACTTAGATATGAATAAAGCTCAAAGCAGACGCGTCGTGGTACGGTAACGTGGAGTCTTCATTAGAAAACAGTGTAATTGAGACTAATGAAAGCATTTTACTAACCTTAAAATAAATGGTTCGATGTACCGCACAAACTTACTCGCTCCTTTACCTAAATATGGAGATATTTACCTAAAACTCGTAAGATATGTGAAACTAAATAGTAGACAATGTGGTAGAAACATGTGTGGAAAAGAGTAGGCCTAACACATTCCCCCATTGAGCAAAGATGTAATAATATACATTCTTAGAGAAACATCTCGGCCACCAAAGAGCATAACAATAAACTCCCCACTTCCTAGACACCTATTTCTTTTCTTATAGCTACGAAACTATTGGTTTCAAACAAATACATTTCAAGTAAAAGTTTTTATTTTTATCAGTCTTACAACTTTTCAACTACAAGCTTTTTCTTATCTCAGAGTTATTAAGATTGAAGATATCCGCATATGTAAAGTAGCCTCAAAGTATTAATTTTCCCGAGAGAATGAGATGGGTCATTTTGTTTTTACTGCTAAACTGTACCGAGATAGGAATTTTAATCAAAATTGTTAGAGCGGATTTTTATAAAATAACTTTTCCCTCTTTTCACCCTGGGTAAATTACACATTAATTTTAAGGTTAGAAATCTAATTCCAAAAAATCCTCTGGGAAACCTTATGAAAACCCTAAATAGCAAATTTTAGCCCAATCGGTAAAATATTTTCGGCTCCCGGCCAAAATACAGACACAGACAGAATCGCGAAAACAACTTTTTTGGATTCAGGGGGGTCGATTTTTGTTGACGATCACAATACTTCCTTTCTCAGAGGGGTCACAAGAAATCAGAGTCCTACAAGAATATTGAAAATATTTTTTATTTTAATATTTTTTTAAATGATTCCTATTTCACTCTTGTCAAATGAAGAACGAACGATGAAATTCGCCATTTTATGCGGACTAGGTAGGCTACCCATATAAAAAGTTATAAACAACATTAATAGTACAGATAACAAATTGCATGATAACTTACTAATTTCAAAACTTGCTTTTTTTTTCGTCCCCGCGTCTCGCTGCCCGTTCGGGCTACACACATATGAACTAATCGCGCTAAAATGTGGGTATGTGGAAGGTCTAATTGTTAGTAATTGAACCCGTATTTGCGCAGATGTAGAGTGGAAAACTATTTAGGGAAAAAACTCAGTAGGTCTGCATCCAACCGAAATCCGGACCCAGATATTCCTGCCAAGAGACGTATATTTAATAGGGGACCCTTAGAGACTTCTATTTAGGAGGACCATTTCTACCTAAACTCATCAGAAAATTGTTCTGGCATTCGTATCTAGACTCAACATTCGTACCCCTAGGCTCAACATACCACTTGCCATCGTGCCTAGACTCATCAACATACCATTCCCACGTTCCTACCCCTAGGCTCAACATACCACTTGCAATCGTGCCTAGACTCATTCAACATACCATTCCCACGTTCGTACCCCTAGGCTCAACATACTACTTGCAATCGTGCCTAGACTCATCAACATACCATTCACTGGAATAAGTGTATGAATTAAGGACTGAATGGACGTGTTCTAACTATTATATTACATTTAAAATGTAATCAACTATAGTTACTATTGTTAGTATAAACTTATTTAGTTTGTGTTTTGGTTAAGTGTAATACAAGGCAAACTAACCTTAACTTAGCCACAAATTATTAAGATCAAGACAAGAAATAAATTCCTAGACTCGTCAACAAACCATTCTTGCAAAAAGTAACTGGTACTCATAGACATACCATTCCTGGAATAGTACCTAGACTACACCTACCATCTTAACCATCGTGCCTAAACAAAGCATAATATCTTTGCAATCGTGCCTAGACTAATGAACAAAGCATTCTTAGGCAATTTATCGTGGTGGAGGAGGTAAGTAACGAACAACAAATTAATAATGTTTTTTAGGACGAAATTTAGTAACAAGACAGAAAGCTGTACTATGTCTAACTATTGTATAAAAACATCAACATAACATTTACCTTGTGGAATAAAGGTTGCTTCATGACTTGACGATAATCTGACTGGTTAGAAAGTTCATCCTCTGACAAGAAACTCTTGCACGATGCTCTCCCCTCCACTTGTTAAGCAAATAGCTACTTTGATTCTTCACATATACTCGAATTAAACTTCAGTGGGAAGATCTCTAACAGATTTGCTTGTATATGAATACATATTAAAAGTAAATTTAACTTTAGGGTTTTCCTTAATTTCTGCTTTATACAAATAATAATACCAAGGGTCAAGTAATTCTATCACTAATAGATGCACTCAATAACTATATCAGTATAATAACCACTAAATAATATTATTGGTTAGTATTTATTAGTACTATTTATGTATATAATATGGCTTGGACGATCAGCTAAGCTATATATAACATAGATTACAATAATTCATAGATAATAACTCATTAAGAGCGTGCATCACTTTCCAATCAACTCTGTGATACAGTCAGGTAGAAATCGTAAATTTACACGAGCACTATCGCACGTGGATCATTTTTGATTAAACATTAATGAAAATAAAGAATTAATAGATGTTCCTAATACTGAACATTGTTGAAATAATAAGTTATATTTGGATGAAAACTGCATTGAAAAGGCTGTTTTTGACCATTTAAGAATAGCTTAGCAGAATACAAAAAAGGCTTTGTGCACAAATGTTCATTCTGTCGTAATAGGAACATACTGTAGTTATTAACAATAAGCTTGGTCGCTTTGTCCCCCATCGTCACCGCGGACAATTTTGAGTAATCATTCAAAAACGGAATACTCTGCACACATTACTGGCATATCGTAGGTATTTTCTTTTCCCTTTTACTCCCAAACCTCACGCGTGCATACGCACAAACGCAGATGCGAGCCGGGAGCAGAGTTGGGCGCCAAGATGAACGCTCTTAATATTCCAAGTCAGCTATACCTTTATTTTTAATATAATGTATTGAAAATATGAATTTTTTAAATTTATTGTTTGTGCAGCACGTCATACTACCCGTTCAGGCTATCCACATATTTATACTAGTGGGATAGAGATAAGGAAGGTAGAATCCATTCGTGTGTACGTAGATAGAAGATATTTTAGGAAAAACTACCCTCATTACAACCAACCAGGATTCTAACCCCAATCCATACGTCAACGGTAACCCAACCAATTTTGAGAGTGGCGGCTTAGGAACCATGCAACCACCAAAGCTGGTTTTATTTTAATGCAATGTAATATTAGTTAATATTTAAAGAGGTGTGGAAAAAATGTTGGGGGGGGGAGGGGGGGTATGACGATCATCAGGACGTTGTCCCTTGACTACGCGCTTGACAATAACAGGTTTTTTATAACCACCATCAGAAATATTACTAGCCAATGAGGAAAAAATTATTTCAAATTCTTGGTATGTTTTTGAAACACAGGTTCTCCATATGCTGTCCTAAAGGTTGTGTTTTGAGATACACCACCACAGACAACGTACTTTGGGTAAAGTACAGTGGGTTAGTGAACAAGTTAGGGGATACATGAATATTCCTGTTGTATGGCTGGGTAAAAGACAAGGTATTCCCCAGACACACAGCCTTACGGGAGTTTTGCTGTGCTCCTTGAACCAAGTTGAGTCCTTGGACACTGGGGAGTGCTAGTTGCAGTCCTCAGCGATAACAGCACTTCCAAGTGAACCACTCGGTTTCGATGTTGCGTTGGGAAAGGGGTGGTGGTACGAACATAATAATTCAGGTGCCAGCAACACCCCCCGCGATTCATCCCCTTACTCCATTGCAATGAACAAATCTTTTCATACAAGTAACTAGACAATTTGCAAAGTCTGAGTAGGCTCGTTTGGGGAGGGTTGGTTTATGATGGGGGGGGAGGGGTTTGAACAGCCTAAGTTTGGCTTCGTGAAAGCCGGTTTATTGGCACTTTTAAGGTAGTTTTTGTCTTCTCTACTAAAACCATTTTTAAAGTGAACTGTTTTTAAAACTACCCGATTGATAGCAATGCTGTCACTTGGGACCGCACGTCGCGATCCCTGTGTTGAAGGACTCCAGCTCTCCCAATGAGCGCAGCCATTTTAACCTGAAGGTTGTGGGCTGGTGTATAACTTGTTTGTAGGTTTACACGCNATTAAATTTAATTAATAAATTTGATTACAGTACAGTTACATTTAAATAACGAAAATAAAAAAGGTATTAATCATTTTTAGATTAAATATTTTTGGGTTGTGGGACGAATCATCTGAGTTTCCATTATTTCTTATGGGGGAAATTCACTTTGATATACGAGTGCTTTGTATTACGAACATGTTTACGAAACGAATTATGGTTGTAATCCAAGGTTTTACTGTAATTAATATTGTATATTACAATTTTTTCATTTATTTGAGGTATTTAACGTGCACTTTCTGAACCGACTAATTATATCAGCACACCAGAATTTCTATGAGCGAGAGCAAAAGGGCCTACTCAATTTTGCCGGAAAAGATATTTTGGAATGCTCTACAGGGTTATCTTAAATACCACAATCAAAATGGGACCGATGGCTTTACTTCCCCTCCGAAGGAAGTTGTGCCACGGATGTTTATAGCTCAAGAAAGATCTCTCGACTCAGCTGGGTTTGAACCCACGAACCTCGGGTCCTAAGGCGAGCACTTTACATCAAGACCCCTCAGGTTGGCGTCTATTATAATTAATTGTACTAAATGATATAAAAGCGTGACAGTAATACATTTACTAAGAGACAAGAGTATCAAGTGAAAGAAGAGTACCAGTAATATTGTCCAGTATAATTAACAGTTGGTAATATTGTTTCATAGCTAACTTAGACAGGAGTACCAGTAATATTGTCCAGTATAATTAACAGTTGGTAATATTGTTTCATAGCTAACTTAGACAGGAGTGGCTGTGATATTTTATAGTATGATAAGGTTTATTAGGAAACAATACTAGGCCTAACTGAAGAATATAAGTGTTCAATGTTCCACAAGCCAGATGCTTTTCCATAGATGAACTTCTTTAAATGAGCTTTACTTATTAGCAGGTCCTGAATTATGTTTACCTAAAAATGATCAAAAAATGACCTATAAAATGACCTTAAGAATTCTAAAAATTTACTTTAAATTTGTTTTTTAAATGGCCTAAAAATAAAAACAAATTTAATAAATGCATATTGACTTAAATCAAACACATGCTTTGAAAATGTAAACTAAAAAATATCCATGCAGTGAAGTATTTTAAAATTTAACTCTTGCTTTGTTAAACAAAACATTAATTTACAAATATATACTTCAGAGGTAATGCAACCATATCCAGCTTAGTTGAAGCGTCGCACCAGAAATGTGTATTTTTCAACCATGCAAGAGTTTAAAGTATAGATCTTATACAGGCTGTACTGTATAGAGTTTCAATCATACAAGCAAAGAAAAGTTCATGGCCTACATCAACAATTACCGTGTGTTGGAAAAATGTATGCATATCAATAGTGTTTAATAATATACTTATTCAACATGAATGCCTTAAAATGACACAAACATGCCTGAAAATAACTAAAAATTCCTGCAAATGTATAAAAATTACTCTTAAAGTACGAAAATCCAGAAAAATTATCTAAGATTCCAAAATAGCAAAACGTGAACAAATAAGTATTTTAATATACATTTCTACAGCAAGGAGATCATGAATATAGTATGTACTTATGAGCATTGTATGAGATGAGCAAAAAATAAAAAATAAGATCCGGACACTGCTTATTAGGCACGGTCATTTTTGTAGGTAGGCCTTCTCTAGGCCTGTAATCCTCGGATGTTAAAAGGTTTGTTTACGTGGGCGAATTGGAAACACGTCTTTGCTAACAATCGGTAATACTAAGTACGCATTTTAAAATAGTTTTTAAAACTATCTATTTCCATAGAAACGTTGTTGTTTTTACTCCAACGTGCCTTACTAACCGTCTGGGCTATTTGTATTTTGATTATGCTAGTGTGAAAGGGATGGGGATGGTATAATTTAGAAGAAATGTACAAAAATTTGCGAAGAGGGAGAGTTGGGAACTATTCAGGAAAAGACACCCGACTCCGTTCCAACCTGCCCGTCACCGGTAAGCCTGACTAGATGAGCCGGTCGTTTAGTCTGCGTGCCCACCGATGTGGTTCAAGCAAACACGATAGACTAGATGTTGATTTTCTTATATTACAAGATATGTCCACTCTTTTGTTCTTGTTCCTTGGACTACGTATCACTACAAGGTGGAAGATCGAAAAACTTTAGAATTGATATAAAGTATTGGAAAAATATTTATTTTAGCTAACAATTCCTTTAAGCAATTTTATTTTCAGAATACTTATTTGTTTACTGATCAGTCGTAAAATGTAGATATTTACGCTCTTTTTTTATTATTTAATAACAACCAAATAGTATTTGGCCATGTTGCTAATTTATAAATCTTGTTGCGAACCAACCAAGTAGTGCTTGACAAGATGATAGTTTAGAAATATTCCTGTTAACCAACAAAAAATTGGACAAATTATTGATAGTTTAGCAAGTTTGCCGCGAACCAAACCAACTGTTTTTGAGCAGTATTAATTTAAACATCCTACAGGGAACCAACATTATAGTTCCTTTTCGAATAAAATTAAAAATGACACCTGGACACGGCAATCGAGCCCAGGACCTATAGCTTAATGGGCCAATATTCTAATCACTGAACTATCCAGGAATCGTCCCGTGTTCACGGTCATTCTTCACTCATATTTTAAGGCAGCGTCTGTAAGAGACGTGTGGATATAATCAGCATTGTACGTTTGAAGCTAATCCAGATGCAAGAAAGCACCGCTATACAATTAAGTATGTATAAAAGGCGAAGCTTGGGGGATGAACTCTTGACAGCATAAAGCCACAACAGAGTCGCTGGTTGCTTTCATATCAATAATATCTCTTCATAGATAATTACATGCACTCGTCCATCACAGAGACTGCCTTAAAATATGAGAGGAATGACCCTGAGTATGAGACGATCTCTGCAGAGCTTCGTGGTAGAGCATTGGAGCGCTAAGCCAAAGGTCCTGGTTCGATTCCCGTGTCAAAGTTGTAATGTTATTTTTGCTAAAATAATTACTTATAATATAACTTTAATAGTCGGTTGACTCAGTCTTTCAAATACGTAATAACGTTGACAAATTTACTGTTTATTTGTTTTAAATTTCAATCACAACTCCTAAAGTTTCGAATATTAATTAATTATTTATTTACAATTAAAATATAGATTATATATGATCTACTTACCTTTATTTCACTATATTAAATTTTCTTTATTTTGATTCATAAACTGTCAACCCACTAGGCTTTTTTTTTAGTAGGTCATTTTAACGCTATCTGCTTTAGAGAGTGGCTTATTTCGGAACTGTTATTATCTTAATTTATTCTATGTTCTTGGACGCTCACAACATCTGGTTTCCATTTGAAGAGCTAATTGTCCCTAGCGGAAGAGATTATTACTCTCGTTTGGATTTTGGTGCGAAATTTAAATTAATTTTAAAGATGATTAATGTTTATTTGTAAAAAATTATAATATTAAGTTATTTTTATAATAATACTTTCACTGTATATTTAAAGAGTTGAGATTTTTTTTTGTTTTAAATCTCGGCAATTAGTTTTCTCCTAGGCCGGAGACTATTTAAAAAAAAAGAAAGAACATGTTTTTGGATTGTTAGGTTTTGTTTTCTCAGAAAAATTGTTAAAAAAGATAAGGATGGACTCCATTTGGGCCATCTTAAATATATTAATTTTCTATAATTAAGCGTCATTTTGGCAGCAAACCCCTATTTAAGAGTAAGGACTAACCTTCAAGGAAGGGTAGGAGATAGTTTCGAGAAGAATTATGTGAGGTATTAAACCTTGTATATATATATATATATAGTTACTGGAGACTGAGATCACCAAGCTACATTATTGAGCGAGACAAAATAATTCATCCATCATCATCCAACAATTCGAATTGTCAAGTTTTTATTTTATCTTTTTCAAAGGACTCAATATTTTAATATGATATAAGACCTAAATTAAACCTGTTATATTATCATTTCATTTCAAGGAATACTTCTGTAATAATTCATAATTTTATTTTCTGTTTTGTCATCATATTTCAAGTGTTGCTTCACAATACTTATATTAATTTTAAACCATAGGAGGCATGCCTTATTATGTAGGGTTTATTCAAAGATTTATTTTTTCACAATAATTACAATCACTATATAAATTTCATGGTGCCATTGGTTTATTTATCATATTAATGTACATGGTAAATTTAAACATTGTAGCCCAGGTATGGATATTTTCTGTTGGTTGGATGTCCCAAGTGGAGGAAGAACAATCTGCTCCATCCATCCTTTGGTGTAAGTGTCCAACAATTATTTTTTTTAAACTTTAGGTAAAGTCCAGGGTCCTGAGAAAAGGGGTTTTCGTATCACCGCTGAACAGTTTCAGGGGATTTACTTATTGAATAGAAAATCTACCTACCTCAGAAGATAAAAGGGGTTGATAGTTGGCGCCCAGCAATATATTTAAATTAAATAAAATGCATATATTCATAATAACATAATATCTTTTTTTATCACCACAAAGTGTCATTTTTCAATGTATTCTAATACGATTCAGATACAATTGATTTCCGTAATTATAATCATTCGTCCCCAAAGTTTCGTCTTAGATATATACTTAATTGTATAGGGTTGTTTTCTTCCATTATAGTTCTTGCTCAATACTAATTAATTATAAATCCAGCCAAGATACAGCGATAGATGTTAGTAATCCTATGTATATCTCTACGTGAACCACCAAGTACTTCCTGGGAGTGCTCGTTTAGATATCTCGCCACAAGAAGGAAAAAAAAAAACATTAAGAAATACTACTTTAGATATCCTGTCACGAACTAACCAAATTCATATATAAAAGTCCTGTTTTAAATGTCCTGTACCCTCCAGAGAAAAAAAACTCATTAGAACGGTAATTATGTTCTGCTATGACCCAACAATACACCCATTACGTCAGTTGTAAGTTTTATGAGACCTGCATTTTACTGAGAGCAGTTTATATATCACGCGCTCCAATATTTGTCCCTCCCCCCACGTCCATTATTTACTGTAATGTTTAAAGATATCGCACGGAGGTAAACATGCAAGCCATATATATATATATATAGGCCCTCTACCTACAGCTAGCTCACACGCTGTCTGCGCACAGCTTGAAAATGACAGATGAGCGACCAGCCGCAAGGAATGCCGTTTTAGATATCTTGCCACGACCTAGTTAAATAATATTTGGCTGTGAATATAATCAACGAAGAGTGTCAAAAATCTAGGCTAGTGAATTTTTTATTTTTTTATTGGACTTTTATCTACTTATATGAATACTTAAATTTCATCATTCGAAGATCATAATCCGGCAGTTAGTTTGTTAGGGATGAAGAAAGTTGAAATGAGAGAACGTGTACGCGCATTTACGTGGAGAAAAAGTGTAAAACCATTTTAGGGAAAATCTCCCTCAATACACCCAACTGGGATCCAAACCCCAGTCTACCTGTCAATGGCAGTCTAGGCTATTGCAAAAGTGACGCCTTAGACCATGGATGGGGAACTTTTGAACTTATAGCCACGAGCGGCCTAAAGAGGCCCTTTTGCATATTTGGTCAATTGTGTATCTTCAAAATTTCTCATCGTTTATAAGCTATACATTCGCAAACGACGTGTATTTTAATAAATGTAATTGACAAACCCTTCCTTCACCTCTGACAAGACGTGACGTAAACACAACTTGTGAATGTGTGGAATGCCATGCCTCCACCGTGGTTCGGATCCCACGTTAAACTGTAGGTCCTCCATTTCATCTCACAATCATCCTACCATTCATTACACATTAGCTTAAGTGCGTACAACCCGAATGCGGTGCTAATAATAATACTTGATTTAAAAAAAATTAAAGTAGGGTCTAATATATATAAAAAATTAACCATTCTTCCATCTATCTATCTATGGTTGGCGCTCTATTATATTATTAGTGTCACAAGAGTCCCCTACGAGCGCTCGGCGCAGTCAGCTTAATTCGGAAACAACTATTTAGTTTCGCACCTGCGTTGCTATATTGCGATGTCGCCGTGTGCATTGTTGGCTTTAACGAGCTGAACAAGTAGAAGTTTTTGTTTAAGTGTTCCATAAATTAAAAAAAAGATCATGAATGCCAAATACAAAGAAAATAGCAAAGGAGGAGAATAGCGTATTCAATGAAGAATGATCTACAGATGACTTTCAAAATTGACCCAAAGCAAAAAAAAAAGTATCAAAAATAAATGTATATATATTTAGTAGGCTACGTGGACAAAACTCGGAAAAAAATTAATTCAAAACTGATAAACCTTTTGCTTATTATTATTATTGTTGTTGTTGTTGGCACCGCGTCTTACTACCTGTTCAGGTTATACGCACTTACGCTAATGTGAAATGGTAGGGTGATTGTGAGATGAAATGGAGGACCTACAGTTTAACGTGGGATCCGAACCACGGTGGAGGCCTGGCATTCCTCACATTCACAAGTTGTGATTAATACATGTCTTCTCAGAGGTGAAGGAAGGGTTTGGCAATCAGATAAATCTGTGCCGGGACCGAGGATTGAACCCCGGACCCCCAGCACCGATGTTTGACACTTTACCCCTAGACCACCAGGTCACCTTTTGCTTGTTAATGGTACATCAATTTGCAAAAAATCTATTGTACATGAAGTGGGTGGCCTTGAGGAATTCGTGAAATGACATGTGGGCCTCACTATTCAAAAAGGTTCCTCAACCCTGCCTTAGAGCATTCGACCAATGAAGCAGATAAGATTATATTTATTTATTTTGATGTATGGTGTCAATTTTAACAGGAGTAACTTTAAAACACCTTATTTTTAAACACCAACTTAACATAGTCAACTAGCCTATTCCTAGAAAAGACAAGAATCAGTCCTCCGGACGTAAATGTATCGAAGTGAATTAAGGAGAAACCCAAAAACCAAATTTCATTCATGTTAATTTGTCAGGCCATCCCGGAACCAGACGCGCTGCAGACTGAACTAATCTGTTGGATGTCATTATCAAGGCAACTGCAAAACGTTCTTTCGAATTAAGTTTCGTGAGATTCCGGGTTCAAGCAACCCAGACAATGCTATCATGTTGTCCTCGCATAGAGTGGCCGAGGTCAAGGAACACAAGACGCTCCAAGGTCACTTTCTCGGCGTGACCTCTTAGAGTCATTATGACCAGGTATTTTCATATTCAATCAAGGTACATTGACGAGAAGAGAGAAATATATGTTTCCAACCATGGTGCATTGTCACAGAGCAGAGCCACGGTACGATGACAAGAACGGACATTTATCAAAACTAATCATTTTCCATGAGTTACAGAGGTGTAAAGTTCCAACTTAGGTGGGATGAAACGAGACGTGAATTAGGATAGATTATGTTTGCAGTTTTTATAACAAAAATACTTTTTTGGCCAAAGTAAATATAAATAGGCAAAAATATTTCTTCAGTAGATACATTCAGTTTAAGTTTCTACACATCAGAAGCCTAATCTCAACAGTTCTTGAATATTTCCCATGATCAGAGACAGTGACATTTGATGAGAAACTTTTTAAATTAAAAGAAAACGTCCTTGTCGATATTTCGTGATGCTCATGAGTACTATCCAATACATGTTGAGATTAATGTGTGTAGAAAATTAGACTAAAAGTACTTATTGGAGCAATATTTTATTTATTTTGACATGAAAAGTTTTTTGCTATAGCACAGGGTTCCTGCACAAAATCATTACATTTTTTCCGGGACTTTTCAAGGATTTTCTACCATTCCTCCAGGACGAGTGTATAAAGTAATCATAACAAAATACACATCACTATAAAAAAAATATTATTTAATGCAAGCTCCCAACTCTCCTACACCCGCACCTTTTATTATTTTTTAATATATTCCATGAAGCAACGCGTTATTGAAATAATTAAAACATAGCATAAACTCACTTGCAAATAGTAATTGGTGAAATGTGGGTTTCCCCCTTTCACGGTGAGAAATTAACGGACTGTTATAGATTTAAGTTAGTTTATAAGTCATGTGCCGATATAATCAGTCGGTTTAGAAAGTGTACGTTGAATATATCAACCCTCCATGTTCATATTGTGTATGACAGTTTATGTTATGTAAATTACAAAACAAAAATAAGATTTATAGAAACTAAAATAATACGACCTAGTTAATGAATGATTCAGTAGCTTTATGAAAAATTTAAAATAATTTAAAGGGATTCAGACACCTTATGAATTTCCTCTGATATCTTGGAAATTTCATCTAATGATTTACCCCTGTTTTACTCCCGATTTACTGACCTGTTTAAAAAAAGGGGGACAAAGAAATTTACAAGACAGCCTAAACAATTCCAGGAAAAGTTGGAAAAATGAGAAATTCCATAACATTTCCAGGCCTGAAAGAAATATTTTAAAATACCGGGTTTTCCATAACGCGTAGGAAGCCTGTAAAAGCTACAAAAATACTTACCTCATTCTTCCATACCACCTTAATGGAACGAGTACAAACGTGATATTACAAGTTTTGAAATCTATACTTCAGTTGGAATTATTCTAAGAAAGTCGACAACAGTCCAGGAATACTGTCAAAAAAACAGGTAAACCAGGACTAAATTCGGAGAAAACTGAAAATTTCAGGATCGGCTCAGAATTGCGTGCCTTACAACATATCAAAAGTTCCCTAAGTCCCATCCTCTTCTAGCTCTTAATAAATTCATGACCTCCATCCTCTTCTAGCTCTTAATAAATTCATGACCTCCATCCTCTTCTAGCTCTTAATAAATTCATGACCTCCATCCTCTTCTAGCTCTTAATAAATTCATGACCTCCATCCTCTTCTAGCTCTTAATAAATTCATGACCTCCATCCTATTTCCCCGAAATTATATCCTGGATACGCAGGAGATATCTTGTGAATCCCTCAAGCGTGAAAATAAATCAACAACAGCTATTTAATCGTATTGTGTGTGTATTCCGATCTGGACCTGAGTTAATGCAGCTCTTTTCAAATGAACTAGCACCTAGACCTATGTCTTTGTTTGACGAAATATCGATGAGGAAGACGAGGAAATCAATCCTCGCCGAAGTCTTAGAATCTGTTTCTCCTTGCAAAGAAAATGCACCAAAAGACACTTTGTTGTAGATGGTGGGTAACTTCTTCACATCATTATTTGGCCAAGACCAGCGATTTACGGGATTATTTGCATGGCATATTCATCTTATATGATGAAACATTTTAAGTGTTCATCAACAGTAATGTTTTATGAGTATTAGGGTCCACCGAACACTAACAAAGCAATAACAGCGATTCCATCTCTCTTCTCACACTCGCGAATCGATCACAGTGCTTGGTGTTTGAATGCGAAAGTGTCACCAACATAGGGGTTCTCCGGTCAGTTTTAGACTAGATATGATAATACTTTATTATCATAATCAAAGCCTGTAAGGGTGAATCCCCTTCACCTGTGATTCAATAATCTACCATTTTTACCAGAAAATTTACCGCTCGAAATTGTACCCCGGTTAACTTAGCCAAGTGTCTCGAACCAACGCGAGTGTACTAAAGTATGATTTTGGTAGGAAAGACAGTAAGTAGCTTAAGCTAAGTTAGTTAATAAAGTAAAGTTACTAAAACAATTTTAATGTTTTCATACATCAAGTCATGTTGTCTACAGCCGTCACTTTTGATAGATATTATCAATAACTATAGAATAATACAAATAATAAAATAAAATGCTATTAATGTTGGCCGCAAAGAAATATGTTTTGAGTTTTCTCTACTGTCCTTCCAACTAAAATCAGGGTATACATCGGCTGCGTTGAGTTTTTTTTTGTTAAATTTACATTGAAAATATGGGTCATATCCAGAAATCTATGGAGTGGTGACGGTAGAAGGGGGAGGGGGGTATACCCCACGGTGGCTCATAGTTAAGTCTAACAGGAGATGGCAAGAAATATTTTAAACATTAGATCCCTCTTGAAGGGATTTAAAGTTTAAAATATATATATATATATAAAGGTTGTAGGTATTATTAATTGTATGGCACCAACAGGCTAAACACCTAGGCTTTGAGGAGGAATACCAAAATACATAATAAATAATATTTGGGAAAGGTGGGTTAAAACCCCAAAACACCTGGTAGGGTAAGGTCATGTTGAAAACCGAGCAGTGACCTAAGTCCCAGAATTGTTCTGGTTTTTCATTGCACGCACACAGATAAAAATGATTTTCCTTGTGGTGATTTTTATTTTTTCTCAACCACAAATACAAGTACCCCCTCCCTCAACAATAAGTCACTAAATCCAAGGCTTGGCGGAGCCCCGGGATAATAGGAGATAGTGGATAGGTTTAAACGCGACACTCCTTGCTGCTTCTTTAATCTAATCATGCAAATGCAAGTCCATTAACTTTAAATAACACTTTTTAATGTTAAATATTTGACAATTAAGCTGCTGTTTACTAGATTCGTACAGCTTAGTACCATTGAAAACGTTTTGTGTCAACTCATATAGAGTAATTTTAATTACAAAATTTTAACCCTATACTTTTGACATGGCTAGAGCACCAATCCTAGTTGAGTTCGCAAATTAAGGTTTTTTAATTACCGTGATCTCCAATTATTGCTCATGCGAATGTATTACTTTTAAATTATCAGCCTCATCTTTAACTTATTTGATTAGTGAGATAAGACTTATACTAGGGGACACAATTGTTACATTTCATCAAGTATCTCTTGAAACCTCCAGACTTCCCAGTCCAGCTAATCACAAGGTCAAGCCAGATAAGGCTGCTACTAGTTGATAAAGTTGGTTGTTATATT
This sequence comes from Timema bartmani, assembly GCA_902151455.1. Lineage (NCBI taxonomy): Eukaryota > Metazoa > Arthropoda > Insecta > Phasmatodea > Timematidae > Timema > Timema bartmani. Next base: position 20,873 of record CABFWB010005476.1, on the reverse strand, counting down.
TCCTACACCTGTCCTGGCCTACCTCAGCCAATTCACCTTTTATGAGAGCCGCCGCAACTTGGAAAGTTTAATAACTGGGCCAGATAACTCCGGTGTGTGGATTTCTAGTTTCCTAGTCGCTGGCTATTCATATTCATTTGAGTAGCTCCTAAGTAGCGACACGGTATCGTAGCTCTGTTGCGCGGAGAGGTTTAGAAAAAACGTTAAACCAGGGGTTTTGAAATTAAAACATTCGCTAGAGTAATGTAGACCTAGCCTATATTTTCTCACATCAAATGGACTAATATTAATTATGCTAGGTTTTTATGAGTGAACAACATCTTACTACCCGTTCAAATTATGCACATATTTGCATCACAGGATTGGAGATGAGGAAGTCCAAATTTAGAGAAAATGTAGCCACATTGGCGTGAAAGAAAGTAAGACACTATTCAGGAAACATCCCTCGGTTCACCCAACTGGGATTTGAACACCGATCTCGTCATGTGACCACCAAAGTGGGTCTATGCGATGTTACTCAAGCAAATGTTTCACAGTATTGGGGGAAGGGGGCTGGAAGCTGGCACTAACCCACTTGGAACAAATTTGTCCCACTCTAGATTTATTTCACTCCCCTCCGATATCCCCGAATATGAAGTTGATAGATGGCGCCTTGCATCAAAATAAACATTTTAAAATAAGAAATAGAGCCTACAAAGTTTTGTAAACGTTTGTATATTTATTTTAAAGTTATAAAAGGTGAAGGTGTGGAGGTGGATCAAGATTATGACTATTTTTCCACATTCTCTATTTTGACCAAAAGTCAATAAATCAGCTGTCAAGTGAAAAATCTTGTAAGCAGCACCTTAAACAATTTATTGCTAAGAGTCAGTCTCCCCCCAAGGTTTAGACCTAACTTTATTAATCGTGGTGTAGTGTTCTATGTTCTACTTTAGAAAACAGTCAAATTGAAACAAGTGAAACAGTTTTACCATATTTTAAACAATTACATAAAAATGGTGAAATAATATCAAAATGAAATTCTTAGGCCTTCTAATTTTCCAACTAATCGATCGGGCTCATAAACACCACTGATGACTGACGTGTAGCGCCAATAGTTCTCTTAAACACCGCTGATAACTGACGTGTAACGCCAATAGTTCTCTTAAACACCGCTGATAACTGAATTGTAGCGCCAATAATTGTCAAGCATTGTGTATTATCTTCGTAGACGTTCAAAATCACTTTCTTTTTGTGGTTTATAAATTTTTTGCGATTAAATATGCCTATTTAAAAATGTCCCCTTTCTGCTTGTGTCATTATTAGAATTGTGAAAGAGCGGACGTACCAGACAAACCGTAAGACGCATGGCACACGCACACACACACACACACACACAATTAATTGTTTGTAATTAAGAGGAGGATGCATTAACCTCTTATCCCTATTAAAAACAAAATTCAAATAGATTTTATAAGCCAAACAAGGACACATTCAAATAGCTGATGGAGTCATCTAGTTTTTTTTTATTTGCTGGAATAAAACTGCTCCAAATAGCTTTAAGAAGTACCAATTTTTTTTTTTAAAGCTGAAGAGTAACCACCACCATCTTCTTAAGAAATCTTTTTTTTTTTTAATATTGTAGCTTTTAGGGGCATCCCAAATTCAAGAATTTTCCTAAGGAAAGGCCACTTTAAATAGTTTTTCTGGCCATCCAACTTTAAAAACTTTCCTATAGGTGTGTACTTCTCTAAATAGCTTATAGAGGTATCCCTCTTTCAAGAAATTTCTGGGAGAGGGAAACCGACCCCCCTCTTGATTTGAAATGTTTTAGCTGATCCCCCCCCTCCCCACCATTAATGTTGAATGTAATGTGGAGCAGATGGCGTCCCCCTGATAAAGATGCGACGAATCAAGCAACAGCTGCAGCTTTGCGTGATATTCTCAGAGGAACGGAAAACGTCCAACTAGGCAAGTTTGTCAACCAGGAGACAGTGAAAGTATGATAAGGTAATAGCTACCTACTTAAATAAATGGTACGACCTAATCGCACACACTTTCTCATATTGTGTATCATAAAGTGGAATTAAGTTTTCAAAAATCGATTTTAAGTAAACTACCCCCAAGTAGGCCTACGCTTTTCTCATAAAAACAAACACGTCATTTGTTAATCAAAATGCATTTTAAACCAAATTGGTCAAATATTTTTGACAAATTTCAAATTTTCAAAAAATAAGTTATTATTTGTAAACTAGCCTAAAATTGATCTTAATTTGTATCAATAAAAATATATTATTTCCCAAATATCCATTTTTAGCTTAGTATTAGAGGCCAATTTATAATTTTTTTAAATATTATATAATTTGTCGTTTAAACTACCCTTAAATTAATTTATCTTAGAAAAATAAACACACATTATTATCACGTAAAATAGTACCCTGATACCACTTTGAACAAAATAGTTGTAGTTATTTAAAAAAAAGTTTGACAAAAACAAATTTATATAATTATTTAAATTATAAAAAACTTAAGATACTCTGAGCAAACTCACTATAGACAGTTTTTTAAATATTCGAATTAAAAAAACAGTTTTCAGTAAACTACCCTTACAAAATCTCCATCCCCCACGCACCACCCAAAAATGTATTTAGTTTTATTTTGAATGTCAAACACTCCCCAGATATAAATTTTAAACAAAATCGTTAAAGCCATTTTAGTAATATTTTAGTAATATTTTGAATTTTTGAAAATTACTTATCAGAAAACTAACATTTAACAAATGTTTAACCCGCCCCCTCCCCAAAAAAAAGTACACAGGATTATTTGAGAGGTCTAACACTCCCTAGATAAACATTTTAAACAAAATCGCTATAAAATTGCCCATTTTCAAAAAATTTGGAATTCAAAAAATCCTTCATCAGTAAACTACCCTTGAAATACTTTGCATATGGCTAAAAGAACAACTCCGTAATTAAGGCCCTTGGCCCTATCGAGTGCAAGTCTAAAACCTATTTTGTGGGATGGTGGGTGGGAGGGTGAAAGGCGTGGTGTGGCTTCACAACCAACTAATGTATCCTTCCACGCCAACAAGAACAGATGGATCACGGAAACCGTATATGGCGCTAGCTACCGAACAGGTCTTGCGGAAAAATGATACGTTTGTAAATATCAGTTTTCTCGAGAACGAGTGAAATGCTTATGATAATATTTTCAACACCCCTTCTAAGAAAATGTATCGATGTTCATTAATTGTTACATATTATTGTTTTTTGTTATGAAGCCGGCAGTTTTCTATTGAAAAATGTCAATTTTACCGATATTTGATCACTGTTAAAATTATAGTGGAGGCGTGTATATAAAAAAGTATAACTTAATCAACATGGTTCTATTCTTGAACAAATCGTTCCCGAAAATAAAATTGCAAAACAATAAAAATTCTTGAAGATTAACCGTTTGTTCTCTTGGCTCTGCATTTCCACGCCAAATGAAAAGGGCCAATCGTCATAATCATCCCCACTAACTTTCTCCACACTTTCCTTTCCTTGCATACTCCCTTCGCTTCAACAACATCAATACACCGAATCATGCATGCTCCTTTATTCTTAACTTATCTTCTATCACATTCACCTATTGGATTCCCTTTCAAACCACCCTCGTTCAGCACCCATTCATTACTGATACTTTCCATACAAGTTTTTCCACATACATTTCCTAGATGTCTCATTCCGACCCCATTCACCTTGCTCTTGTGTTTCTCCTGACAAAGCCATACGTCACATAATGGGCGCCGACTGCGGGGGTGCTTTGCATACTAAGCACCCTCAATATCTCAGACTTTTTACGGTGCTAGTTCTTTCTTGGATATAGGGTCCACTGCGAACAGTTTATTTTCTAGCTTAGCAAATGGCAGGTCCTGACTTCTGATATGTAAGCAAGCGTGATTAAGTTGGTAGCACTCGCCACTCATGAACCGACAGCCTGGCATTTTGTCAACCTGTTTCCACTAGAGTTTGGCTAGTGGCAGTACTCGTATGGTATGAATTATTTTTGTGTTATGCATATTTGTTTTCCTTTATTAAATTTATTTTATTTTACCAAAAATACAGTGAGATTGATAAATTGCACCTTAATTTTGGCCATTTTTTTTTAATATGGTGCTTGAAAACTTGCAAATGTTACACCACCCGTATCTCCCTTTTTTATAAAGCACCCCCAATGTGTTTGGCAAGTCGGCGCTTATGCTTCACATCCATAAAACAATGTTGGCGTTAACACACTTTTATATACCTCCATATTTACTACTCCTTTCTTTATAATAGTCCAGCTACATTCAACTGCTCTCAGAGATGTATTTTCCCGTCTGTCTAGAAACACGAGTTTTAGAAATTAGATATGTTTAACTAGTGCCGTACCTTACAAGAGACCCATTTATTGAATTTATGACAGTAAAAAAGAAACAGTAATAATAATTATTACTATAAGGAACTCGGAAAGGTTTTCATTTGAATTGGTATAGCGAAAAATAAACTTTGAACACCAAGGAGTGGCCAGACTTTGATTTAGGGATCTATTAGAGAGAAGAAAAAACCTTTTCGAGCTACAACGGAACCGCGGGCTTACTGTATATTGTTCGTTTCATTGGTAAAAAAATAATCAATTTTGTGTTTTAATAGTAAAATTATATTGCATATAAAAGACTTTTAGTCCTTTCACAGACAAACTTGAGTTTTTCATCAAACCACATATAATTTAATTTCCCTGCGAAAAGTATTTTCTCATTAAACACTTCACTTTAAAGTTGATACATGACACCGCATAATCTTAGGATAGTTTGTTGAATGAGGGTTCATAGCTCTGTCATAAAGGAAGGCAGGATTGTAAATGGCCATCAGTCAAGACAACTTCGATATTTAGATTTTCTAATGTTGATTTGAGAAAAAAAAATTGCAAACCCTCTCTTTAATTTTTTTTTTCTCTCGATCTTTTTTAATGGATCGACCAAACTAGAGGCCGCAAGTCGACCGGTAGATCGCGATCGACTGTTTGGCCATATCTGGTCTAGGCAGAGCATGACACATACCAGGTTACGCGTTACATTCTGTCAATAGCAGGGATCCCAAAACTACAGCCCGCGGAATGGTTTTATCTGGCCCGCAGACAGTTTGGCAGAATTTTCTTAGTGGAAAAAATAATTTCAATGATGAGTACAGAAATAATGGTGCTCCTGTACGCAAACTTACATACATAGCGCCATATGCGACCGGCGGCATTAATGGAAACGCGTGATCAAAACAGGCTTACTGTGGTGTACAGTTCCTCAGAACTTGTTAGCCGTGTTTCATAAAATGTTTGTTGAGCAGAGGGGCTGAGGAATGTTTCCTAATTGGGGAGGTAGGGGGTAATTATGTTGGTTGCACAGTTTACATCTATTCATGTTTAATTACGATTATAATATGAGTGTCTATATATTTGTGTGTGTGTGTGTATACATATATACACCATCTACGGTAGGAGTGTAGGTAAGTAACAGATAGCAAAAGTTACCGAATTTACTTTCATGTATCAATTAACCAAGCCATATAATCTGAAAGACAAAATGTTCATTTGATATCACTTTTGGGAGTCCAAACATTCACAACAAACTTTTTGTTTTAAATTATGTATTTCTTTAATAATTTTTTTTCATCTTCTGCTCGCTGTAGGTTACCATCCAACAGCTTAGCTCAATCAGTATCGTGTCTCTCTACTGAGCTAAGGGTCCCGAGTTAGATTACTGACATGGCCGAAAAATTCATAATTGGTGAAATGTAAGTTTCCCCCTTCCCAGTAATAAATAAACGGCCAGGGGCTGGACGTTGTGTCTGTTCTAGATTCTAGTTTATAAGTCGTGTGCTGATATAATCAGTCGGTTCAGAAAGTGCAAGTTAAATACCTCAAAATAAATTAAAGTGTAAACTACCACCACCTCAATGGTGGACTTTTTTTGTATCGAATAAATTATGTAGGCCTGTGTTTCTTTTTCGATCCGGCCCACCTATCACTTTCAATATCCTAATGTGGCCCTCCACTCAATGAGTTTGGTGACCCCTGGTCTAGTGAATCACAGCTCCGGACAAGCCTAACCAAGAGCATGACAGGTCCAGTCCAGACTAGCCAAGAGCATGACAGGTCCAGTACAGACTAACCAAGAGCATGACAGGTCCAGTCCAGCCTAACCAAGAACATGACAGCTCCCTCCAGCCCAACCTAGCCTAGAGAATGGCTTCTCTAGCCTAAAGCATGACAGCTACAGTCTAGTCTAGAACATGACAGATTCAATCTAGACTATAGAGCAGTTGTTTCCACTCGGTGTGCTGCGGGGCACTTTAGTGTGCCGCGAAATTAAGAATTGTTCTAATGGTAGTTATCTAGTTTTCGGTTTCACTTGGAATGAAGAATGTAACCTAACAGTTATTATCTTTATCTTTTGTGTAGAATGCCTTAGCAATGAAATAATGGTTTCCAAGCAAAACGAACCAACAAACATCCTGATTAGTCCCAAAAACCATCATCAAATTATTTTGAACGTATTTTAAAATCACAACACGGGGCAGTAAATAAAAAAAATAAAAAAATAATTGTGGAAAAATTAAAGTACACAGGCACTAAAGGGATAAAATTACTGTTTGTCAAATGCATCTCGATAATGATCATTTAAATTTCTATCTAAATGTATTATTATTACTATTATTATTAGCACCGCGTCTTACTACCCATTAGGGTTATACGCACTTGCTAATGTATAATGGTAGGGTGATGGCGAGATGAAATGGAAGACCTACAGTTTAACGTGGGATCCGAACCACGGTGGAGGCCTGGCATTCCACACATTCACAAACTGTGATTAATACATGTCGTGTCAGAGGTGAAGGAAGGGTTTGGCAAACAGATAAATTTAGTAGAAAACTTATTATTTTACAGCCTTTATACAAATGTGCCGTGAAAATATTGTATTCAACTAACTGTGCAGTGACGTGAAGAGGGTTGGGAATCCCTGCTCTGGAGAAGTAGTTCTCAAACTGGGTTCAGGGGTTCTGCGATACTATTGTGCGTATTGGCGGTAAAAATATTAGGTTAATGTTCATGAATTTGTATGCTAAAAATTCATAAACATCCAGCTCATTAGCAAAATATTCCTTTTAATAATTAAAATAGAATGAAATGACTTATAAACATTATTAAAATCTAAAAAAAATATATTAAAAAGTGAATAAATAGCAGTAGATTTTGAGATATTATTTTTTCCATGCAACATATTTAACATAAATGTAAGGAATAAATTTCAGTTATAACATAAGATTACTCCTCAAATAAGCTAGGTTGTATACATTTTAGTTATAAGTTAGCTTAAAAACTAACTTTTAATTTGATTGTAGAGGGATAGAGGATAAGACTAGAACACCTAGAGATTCCTCAGTTGGTTTCGTAACTATTTTAGGGTTCCGTGTAACTGGACTATACCATGGAAGTTCCAGTCTAGAGCATGATAAATCCAGACTATACCATGGAAGTTCCAGTCTAGAGCATGATAAATCCAGACTATACCATGGAAGTTCCAGTCTAGAGCATGATAAGTAATCTTGGATGACCTTTAATGTTAGGTATATTGATTATGCAATTCGACACTATCATAGCTTGAAAATATATGGCGTGCTAAATAATGTAGTACCCGACTTAATATTTTTTAAACTTGCCAAGTGTTGAAGTGAATAAGCCATTATGAGAGTTCCCAACGTTTAAATTTGTTTCATTGAGTCAAGATGAATTTTGATTGATATAAATAGCCCAAGTTTTGTGTTGGCCTGATTTGTTAGAGGTTAACCTAGGCCTACCTGGATTGGTAGCAGACAGTCGAGATGGGCACACATCCAGGCATCGATGCATTCTCTTCACGCTCACAACACATCACAAATACATGCCAAGTCGATACACAATGATACGAACTAGGCCTACTTTAGTTTACGTTACAACATAGTGGAAAGTCAATGTGCCCGCTGGATATCGTGTAACCAGATGTAAACAACTAAAATTATTGTTTAAAACAGCACAGAAGATGTGGTTAGCGTCCACACGACCAGACTGAAAGTTTGACGGATGAGGCGAGACAAAAGAGGATCGAAATACACCATTTGCAGCCCGCTCAACTTAATACTGAACCAAGAGAGGTTCGGAATCTGAGGAGAGCTACTCCACGCAGACTCGTTCTCCTCTCGGCCACTAGCAGCGCTGCCATCATTACACAGGCGCAAAGCACTCTAATGAGCTTGGCGACCTTCTCCCCTCCCTCTTACCCCTCTCTCAAGGATGACTCACATGACTTGCTGAGTGGGTCTGAGTAGGTAGCTATTGCGAGAGGACAGGTATCTTCCGGATCCAAGAATAAAATAACTTTCATATTTAACTGTATTTAATATCTTACGCCATTAATTCATACCGATTGTATCATGAAATATTAGAAATCGATGATTACATTTTAAGAACACATGTATAGGTCATATTTATTGGCAATCAATAACAATGCAGGCGGAATAAATGTGAGGATCGTCTGGTCTGATTTGCCGGCGCCGGTAAGGTCGTGGTTCGAATGTCAGCTGAGAGTACTGAGGACGTTTTTTTCCTAAATGGTTTCCCACACGCCCTCCACACAAATGTGGGTACACTTCTCAATTTTACCTTCCTCATCCCAACACCATTAATGTAATTATTATAGTGCGTATAGCTCGGATGGGTAGTTAGACGCGATGGGAAAAAATGCTACATTTCTAGTTGTTTATTTCGTAGCCACAATATTTGTAAAACCCACTTTGGTGGCCGCATGGTCTAAGGCGTTACTCCCACAATAGTCTAGACCAGTGGTGGCCAAACTTTTCTCCCCGAGGCCCACATGGACATCTGTAAGGGGTCTAGCGGGCCGCATGTGACACAAATCTAAATTTACTAAATGATGAAATTTATTTTCACACAAAAAAAAATTACTATTCATAACTTTGGTACACAATGAAAGTAGCAAATAAAATCTAATATGTCATAGCAAACAATTGAATCATGTTGCTTCTTAGCCTACCTAAATGTTGTTTAGTAACTACTCAAACTGTTATCGTTAATGGGATGTATGCAACTGTACAAAATTAATCGGGCCGCACAAATTGACGACGCGGGCCGCAGTTTGCCCACGGATGGTCTAGACTGTCGATGACGGGGAGATCAAGATTCGAATCTCGGTCGGGTGTATTTAGGGTGATTTTTCCAAAATGATTTTCCACTCTCCCTTGAGTCTCGACGCAAATGTGGGTACACGTCCTCTAAATATAGCCTTTATCATTTAAATGTCTTTAAAATTGTATTTTCAATCAGTGGAGGCTCATGGAATCTATTGCTTGGTATATTTCTGGCCACTAATTTACCAATACCTACGACTAAATGGTGCAACAGAAGTCAAACTTCAGTAGCCGCTTAGAAAATAAGAACACATCGACACATGTTTGGAAGCGCACTAATAATGACATCTTAGGGATTTGTAGCCAACCTTCTTCAGTCCCTGAGAATACGTCTTAGTAAACTTGTAGCTCACAAGTGATCTACCAATGTTTGAATTTTCATCACAACAAACAGTGGTCTAGCCAATATGTTGATACATGGTCGGATAATATAATTTATATTTTCATGCATTTAGATGGTTATCTCAGTATTTAAATGATTTTATTTTCCTTATCTACTGGATATCTTAACATTTTTTTTGGCTCGATGTTCGTTATAGACTTTATAGTGTTTGTATTTTAAAGTTGATTTTAACCTTATGCTGAACGAAGTTACATTTATTCATTTTTGTTGTTTCTTTAAGCCTTTTAAATAGCTACTGTTAAATTGAAACTCTACTTTTTGTCTTCTAAATAACTAATGTTAAATTTAAACTACATTCTTAACAGTGCTGTAGTCGAGCCAGGGCTATTTTGAAGGGCGGGGCACCGCCTTGGTGTTTTAAAAGCTTTTGGAACAGATATTTTAAAAGGAAACTGCATCAGACTGGGTTGAAATAGGGCCTCGCAATGCGTAGCAGATACAAGGCCCGCTAGATGAGTCACACAGTTAAGGTATTTTATACCTTACCAATAATTGGTAATTAGGGAAGTGAGTCAAGTAAATGTGCTTTTATAACTATTTTATAACGGCTACACCATTTTCCACATCCCCCGAACCAACCCTCCTCCACCATCCATTACTCTCTTGTATAAGAGTGGCAAGGAACCTAATCTAGTAGAGTTTATGATTTGATAGACCACATTTACTCAAACCAATCTGTGTACCTGTGAGTTTTAACTCTGTGAGATAAAAGAGTATTTGTGTAGTGTGTAGTTGTACCAGCATTTTAAATAAATAAATTATGTGTAAAATGCAGTGCGTACGTTAAAAATATTAAGCTAGTTTTAGTTCAAATAAAACTACCTTTTGAATCCACTAAAAAAATAAAGAAAATAGGAAATGAAATACATGGAGTTTCTAATGTTGACCAACAGCTGTGTGAGGATCACACATCAAGTACTAGTGGTGCGGATTCATCTCATTCTTTCTCTTTCAATGTAAACGATATACTTAACATATGGGCAGAATTAAAGTGTTTGGAACATAAAAGAAACAAGCTTGGTTTAAATGTGAAAGAGGAAATCTTGGTAATTGTATAAGTACTTAGTTTAAAAGTGTACAAGACACTAGGGCTTATTTTGGTATTGAGTGATTGCATTGTTCGGTCACTTATTATGGCATGAAAATATAGCAGCAGTTGAAGTTTTGGAGAAAGAAAATATATGCTCATTAAAAATTAACAAGCTCATAAAAAAGCATAATAAATATTATTGATAATACAGGGACACAATTTAGAAGTTGTTTAACTGTTTAGAAATAAAATTAAAAATTGAAAATAATATTTGAGTCAGGGATGATTAAGAAATAAAATACTTTTTTTAAAAACTATATTCAATGCTTGTTTTTCCATCTAAGTTAAAAGGCAATAAGGTAATAGTGTTGTGCCGTTTGAACAGGCTCTGGGTAAAACTGGTCTACAATCACTGTGACCAAAATCTTGTACAATTTCTTGTACAAAATGCTGTACAAGGTAATATGTATCCTGTAGTTCTACAGGGCTTAACGAAGTAAGTAACGTAGTTTTTAGCGTTACTGTCACTATTGTGATGCCAATTATAAACCAGATTTGCTTCACTCTAGGGACCAAACGATTGAATGCCAAATCCATTCCTTCCTCACAGTCACCAAGGAAGTTAACCGAGTAACTTTATGTCACCCAGCTATGTTTCAGTGTAAGCTGAAGTGGTAAGATGACGTATTTATATCTTTGTTCTTAGTTAATTCAATCCGGAGACCACTTCAGCTACATTATCGATGATTAGTTTCTACGCTTTACTGACATGAGCAAAAATTATTCTAAACGCTTGAACAATAACTAGGTGTCTTTATTGATATATTTATGTTTGTAAAATGAAAGTCCACTCGCTACTTGTAACTTGTGTGGATCAAAAAACAGCTGATTTTACGTTTGTCTTTAAGAAATTGTTTATAAACAACACCAAAAAACCACAAACAGGATGGTTTTGCATTTAATACCATCACATGTTTTCACAAATGATGTATTCTAGGCACCCTCAGACATGCTGACTAGAACTTTTGATTAAAATTTAATAAAAGTAATATCTTCGAATTTAATTAATTAATATTAACCCACTTCGGTGGCCGCGTAGTCTAACGCGCTACTCTTATAGTAGACTAGACTGCCGATGACGGGGGGGATCAAGGTTCGAATCTCAGTCGGGTGTACTGAGGGTGGTCTTCCAAACTGATTTTCCACCCCCCTCCATGCAAATGTGGGTACAATTCCTATTAATATAACTTCTCTAGGTACCTAAAAACCATTAGCGTAGTTAGTAGGCTTACATAAGCGTATAACCCGAACGGGTAGTAAGACGTGGTGCTAAAAATTAGAATTTAAAAAAGTCTTAGTTTAAAGTACGTAGTTGTGGCAGTCGAAATCAAACCGGCCCAATCCACCCCCGTCACATAGCCATCAGTTTATAAACACACGTCTTCTACATTTCAACCTTTTGCATCTATGCATGAATATAAATATCAACCAATTATCTTATTTCTCTGTGGTCTTATATATAGTTAAAGTTACGGTAAATCTAGCTCACTAATAAAACAACCAAAGACAGGACAAATTAATAACGTATTTACGTACAGTATTTAAATATGTAAGTGACCGTATACTGTATCTACCATTGTTATGCAGTGAGCATTATACTATCTTGAAAATATAAATACTAAAAAGTATTTTTTATTTTGACTGACGATTCACAATTTTGTGAAGTATTTTACTGTTTATAAAAATAGTGATATTGTTTTGGTCATTACATATTCTTATCATAGTCAATGGTCATTATTTTATCGGTCCCAAAACTGTGCCACCCTTACTAAACCCGTCCGGAATATCAACGCCGTCACCAACAAACCAGACCCGATGAGCCCGACATCTAGTCCGTGTGTTCACCGATACGTCTCATACAGAAGTAGAATATGCCACGTTGCCGTTATACAAAATAATTCACATTTACGTTTTGAAAACAATGAGGGTAGAGTTGCATCAATTAATATTTATTTGTTTGCTTATATGTACAACATTGCTAGAAAATATATATCTTGAACATCATTTCAATTGGACAGCTCTTTGAGATTGGCTTCTTATTGGTTGGTTGCGATTCCACAAAAATAAGGGCAGAAGGTCTAATGACAACTAAGAACAAAAAGTGTTCTATAGTGAGTGAGGTGAGTAATAAAGAGGTGAGATCAGAATATCAATGTTTTCTCATGCATGCAGGAATTATGTATTGTTTATTGCTTTTTAAGTGATTTTTGTTTGAGTGATAATTGCGAAATGTCATTGAGAAGCGTACGGTAATTTGATCAATACTCAACGTGGCAAGTCAGGGCTGAACAGTATAGAACTACAAAATACTAACTGTACAGGTAGGCACCTGGACCAAAATTCAGGTTCGTCTAGTCTAGTTTACTAGTAATGGAGATGTCAGAGTTCGAATCCTGACTGAGCTTATTTTCCCCCTCACGCTACTGTGGCTACATTTCTTCTAAATTACAAATAAGTATACATTTTAACAACAAAGTCAGCTACAAATCAATCATTGGCACCATGGGCGTAGGAATAGTTGTAATTGGGGGGGGATATCAAGATCGTAAATTACGGCCTACTTTTAAACCTTAAGAAATAATAATATTGTTATTCTATACAGTAACAGTAGAACTTTATTTGTGTAAGGAAGGGAGGTTGGGGGGGGGGTAGGGGGGGGAGAGGACAGGTAATAAAAAATGTTGTTTTTAGGATATTTACACCCTCCTCTCTCCCAGTTAATGTTAGAAAATTTGATGCTCCTTGAAACTATTTAAAATTGTCCTCGTTTAGAGAATTATTTAAAATTATACTCTTTTAAGGTAATTCGACAGAATAAAATGCACTGTCCAAGCTTAACAAGAGTATAACTATAAGCTATAATTAGTGATTCAATGATTCCAAATCATTACAGTTCACAAGTTACAAGGTGTCAAACTTGATGTTTTATGTATTTTGCGTACCATTGTTAAGGTAAAGTAATTTTAATGTGTGGAGATTAAATTTACCATAGCTAGAGATTAATTTGAGGTGTATACAATGAGATATTTATAATATTAGTTCCACCGCCACTGGTCTAACTACAATATGTTGTTGGTGCTTCTCTGTGTTTGGAAGAGGTCACCTCTAAACTTTAGCTTATTCTTTAAAAAACCTTACAAACAGTGTATCTCATAAAATACGTTGTCAATTTAAGGGTAACTTTTTGTTTAAATCACGTGTTCAGTGGTAGGCCTAGTCCTGTTACATTAGATAAGAATAGTAACCTTGGTTTTAAGTGAAGACATATTGTTCCTTGTGCTAATCAACAGAGAAGCGATTCAGGCCAGGGTTGGTGATGCACCGGCTATGACAATACAAATACATATTTCACAACCGCCGCCCATCATCAACATTCATAACAGTACAACAGTGCTGCTAGCTGGTTGTCTCCACATTCTTTACGTCATAGCACAACAATGAAACTGTTAGCTGCTTGTCTCCACATTTTTTCAACAACTAAATCATTAAAACACAACAATGCTTCTAATCCATGCTTGTTCCCGCATTATTTACAATATAGCCAATCATAAAAAAAACATTGTTAGTACTGTTGTCACAAAATTATCTTCAACGTAACCAATTATCATAATACAAAATCGTTATTGCTGTTGTCTTCACAACATCTACATCACAACCAAGCATTATAATACATCTTTTTTGTTGTAGCCATCGCTTTCTCTATAATATAATCAATTTTCACATTATAATATTCTTACAGCTGTTGTCCCCACATTATTAATAGATTAATCAATAATAACAACACAACATTGCCCCTACTGTGCTCGCCACATTATTTACAACATAAACAATTATTATCACAATTCAACATGGCTACTTTTGTAAATATCTCACTTAATAATAAAAATAATCAAAGTACCATGTTGTCACTGTTAGATGATTGTTCCAGCACCATTCATAACATAAACAATAATCACAATAACAATTTTATCAGAGATATTGTAACACGTTACTCAATAAGGAGGGGTACAAATACCAACAAAATAAGTTCAAAGGGGAAGCGGCAAAACTCAAACAGGAATAATAGGAGTGAGCAGTGTGAGTAATTTGCTTAGGATAATTCTGGGACGTCATATGTCTCCAGAGCACGCAACTCATCCCTAATTGTGGGAAGAAGAACCACGGTCTACCTCCAAAAACCTTAAGAACAAATAATATATATATATTTAATGAAGATATGCAAAATAAGTGTAATTAATTATACCCAGGGATAACGTGATTAAAAAATAGCATTAAAAGATTGCAAGTCCATAATAGCGTTTTATTCAAATTTATATCAACTAGTAACAACATATATAAAATGTAGGAACCATCGAGAATGTTACTCAATGCATTAATAAACAATGGTGATCTGCGGTTACAGTTTTAAAACCCGCTAAATGTATTACTTTACGATCTTTCCAATACATCGGATAAGCGATTAGCATTATATATAACCAATTAAAACAAAAAATAACATTATTCAAAGTGTATATTTTTTTTTTTGTTTACTTACACTAGAAGTTAATCGATATCAGGGGCCATAACCATCCCATTACATAATTACCCTCTCATTGCTCTAATTTTAGATTTATGATAACTTGTAATTCCCATATTTTTTATAAACAATTCAAAAGTTTAACCCGACTTTTCCAAACAAGCAACAAGGTCCAAAATGGTCACGGAACTCTGCATTCCTACTCTTATCTACAATTACTATATAGACAATAAACAAATAGTTAATTTCAATCTTTATGGCAAATATAAAATTAGTTAAAGGTTTTCCTTTACATATGGCCGATAGTTATGCAGCTCCATACTACTTACAATGCCCATGTCAGACAACACCTAACACAAGACATAGCTGACGTTAAATATTATTAAGATAATGCTCTTAAAGTATTTCCCCAAAACAAAAAAGTACCACATTAAATATTTAGTGTCAATGATTACATTAACATTTCTAAATAACTTAAACGTGAAGTTTCCTTCACTACGCAAGTAGTCCTCAAAAGTTCAATTTTTTAAAGAACCCAGGATGATATTAATATTATAAGTTAAAGTGCCAGAAAGGAATTTAAAAAAAAATTATAAATAAAAAAAATTAATTAAGCCGAAAGATAAACTTATCCTTACATTATAAATGTTTAAGAAGCCTTAGCTTCACCTTCCCAATTCCAAGCCGTGTCCAAGAGTAATGTTTATCTATTACAAACGGTCTTTTATATGGTACGCAAATTCGTCGAACACGTAACATGGATCACAGGGTGGAGGATCACACGCGGAAGGGGGGGTGCATGGCAACGAGAACATACTGTTTTCTTCGAGAAAACACTGGACGGCACTGGACGCATCTTATTGGTCGTTGAACTGGCTGGTTGGCTTTGAGCAAGGCGGCGGCCTCTAGCGGGCGAAGTTTGACTCTCTATTCGGGGCTGGCAGTTGTTGACTTGGTGGTTACGTGACTGGACGTGTAGTTTCGTTAGTCCGAGACGATGATATAGGGTGAGTGTTGACGATGTGACTTGTAGCAAGAGAATGCTACAATATAACATCAATTTTTAAAGTAAAAAAAGTAGACATAAAACTAAAACTATTTGCAAAATTAAAAATAAATGGAATGCTGGTAATTGTTGATTCTTCTTTATCTTATTTAAGTCAACAACCTCAAGGTTTTTTTTAATGATTTATAGCCACCCGGAGCAAGGCATACACTCAGCAATTCGGCTGGTTAGTGCTGCCTGCACTATCTGGTAGAAATCCCATATACTAGTAGATTTCAGGAAGTGTGGATGATTTCCCGTTGCCTTCCACGCCGAATGTCTGTGGGCTCGCGTGGAAGGGCCTACCAATTTTGCCAGAAAGGTATTTTCACATACCTTCCAGGGTTATTTTACATGCCACGATAGACATGAGACCGGCGGCTTTATTTCTCCGAAGGAAGTTGTGCTATGGATTTCTATCGCTCAAGAAGAATCTGATGAGCTTGGCTGGGTTTAAACCCGCGAGCATCGGGTGCTGTGACGAGCAAGCACTTTACCCCAAAAACCACCGAGGTCAACAAATTGTCCATTAATGCATGCATTTTTATTTTTACTGACGATCTTCTGGGTTAAAACTGATTTGTGTAACAAATTTCAATTTGTATGTAGGGTTGTGAACTGTAAAAGGGAGGGGGTTGACAAATCACTAGACTATCAGCCCCCAACGGGGTGCATCGAGTATGGTTTCCCACATTCTGGTTTTACAAATTCTGGTACACTATATTTTATTAAACTTATTCGTACCCCCAGGGGTGGACACAAGACTACAAGCTGACCGACTCTTTATTCGTGCAAATTTGGGTACATTATTCTAAATTAATTCCACGTCATCCCTACTCCTTTAGGGTAATTAAATGCGTACAATCCGGACGTTTAGTGAAAAGCGAAGCAAAAAACACACACCACTTAATCATGTCATTTTTTTAAAAATTAGTGTAAGTAGCATAGGAAGACCTGTAGCCCCCAAAAAAGTATTTTTAAAAGAAAGATTGTGTTATCTTATACGAAACATTAGTTTTCTACAATTCAACCAATGCTACGTTTACTTTGGATGCAAATTTGCGCAAGTATTTGGTTGCACAAATGTGTGCAAGCAGCTTGCGCGTGCACGAATTGGTCACACACTGAGCGCAACTTGGTGCAAGTCGAGTTGTCAAAATGGAGTCATCTGACGAAAAACAGTAATGTGTGATGGAAAATTATGTGCTGAAGTTTTTAATGGTGTATGTGGAACCATTTAGGGAAGAATGGGTGAACGTTTATTTTAAGGATAGGGAGGAAGATGCAGAATATGGCAGCATTTTCCTGGATCACCTGAAGCAGTCAGCATCCCAGATTGCCCTTTTTTTTCTTCAGAGCATGCAAATAGTATTTCAACTTCCATTGTGAAAACACACGCACACACACAAGAACGCAGCCATATACACCTCTTTAGAACACATGGGACAACACAAACTCTCACGACACAACGTAAAAGCATGCACGATTAAAACAAATGTATTTGGTCCGCGGTAGCAGATACACCAGCTTGGTCAAGCTTGCGCATTCAACTGGCACTCAGTGTGGACAATCCCGGCGCGTCACTACTTGCTTGGACAGATTTCGTCGAACTTTGTTTCTTCGTGCACGGTTGTGCACGCTCGTGCATACAGTCTACTTGCGCAAGCTGCAGCCAAAGTGACCGCAGCTTAACAAATACAAATTCACAGTTTAAAAAAATTATTATATTCATTGATAGGTCAATAACTAATAAAACCATTAATTATTTTTATAAGCTACGACTTGGATATTGTTATTTAAAAATTGAGATGATATAATTTTAAATTAAAGAATTTATAAATGTGAATACTAGGGATAAATCCCTGTGCAACAAAATACCGTAGACAAATTATTTACACTCTTGGAATAACACTTATCTTATAGCAAACTTCCATTGAATTTAATAAATATTTATTGAAATATCTATTATTATTTATTGAAATATTTATTAAATTTAATGGAAGTTTGTTACAAGATAAGTGTTATTCCAAGAGTTTAAATAATTTGTCTAGGGTATTTTGTTGTACAGGGATTTTATCCCTAGTATTCACATTTATAAATTCTTTAATTTAAAATTATATCATCTCAATTTTTAAATAAAGAAATCTAAGTCTTAACTTATATTTATTCACTCCTTAATAAAGATTGATTTAAAATGTTTTCTAAAATGTTATTAATTATTTTGGAACAAAGCAACGCTATCCAATTAAAAACCTTATATGAAAGGCAAAGCTTGGGTGATGAATTATTATAATTACGGAGATCAGCTGCAACTGAGTCATATTCGAATAAATTTTAAAATGACACATGGAAAAAGGAATAAAAAACGGGACCTTTGGATTAGTGAACCAATGCACTTCCATTTTTTTTTTAATGTTCAAAGCTTGGCAAATTCCCATGAAACGTTCAAGTAATATTATTATAATCCCATAATTTAACATATTCCTGGTTCACGGGTCAAAATAAGGCTTGCAGGTTGCATTTCTGTTAGCTTGCTTTTTGCTGCTCGAAGTGTAATAACTGGATTATGATTCTAAAAAAAAAGTGTTAACCTGTGCATTGAGAAATATAAAATAAAATGTTTCTTATAAATCTGGTGTTTTGACGGTTCGTATGGGATGTAACAGCTATTTAAGCCTCCATTAGATATTAGAATATTGATAGCCAAAATAAATATGTTACAAGTTGTAGTGTAGCCAAATCTTGGATTGTGAAATTAGTGGTGTTCGCATAGCTTATTCCCAAAAGTTATTTTGATACTTTCTCTTTCGCCCCCGCGTCGCTGCAGTAGATTCCCTCGCTGGCTGATGGCGTCGCAAGAGTTCCCGTAGTATTAAACAAGTGCGTTTTCTGCTCCACCTCTTGAGTGAGACACATGACTGTACAGTGTGGAGTTAAACAATGTTGACACCAAATACGAGAAACGCCTGGAATTTTTGGACAAGAAACTCTACGACACTACAAGTACTCAGAACTAGCAAGGGGGGCATTTCGTACACTTATACCACCCATCTATCTCAATTAAGAAAAAAACTTTTACACAGAGTGAAAATATGTCTGCAGTAAAAACCTCATTATAGTTCTTTCATTAGAAAACAATTTTTCCAAATTAAACCAATTGGAATATGGGAATTTTAATCATATCTTCATGTCTTTTAAGGTGTTTATAACAAATTCTGAAAAAACTACTGTGATTTTCCAAGTAGTTTATGAGAAATTGTGAGTTATGTTTTATGATTTTCAAGTATTTGAACGCGGTAAACATGATGACGCTCGGATTTACCCTGCAAGACTTAAAAATGTAGCCGTCCTGCGCGCTCGTGTCGTGAATGCAAAAATATCGTCTGCACTTTTCACGGAGCCTATACCCTGATTTTGGTTGGAATAACAGTAGAGAAAATTCAAACATATTTATTTATAATACTTGTGTCATTTTATATGTATTGATAATATCCATACTAGGTCGGATGAACTGGGGGTGGTTTTTCCTAAATGGTTTTACACTCTCCCTCCACGCAAATGCGGGTTCACTTCCTCTATTCAACCTTCCCAATTCCTAATCCATTAGCGTAATTAGTACTTAAGCGTATAACCCGAACGGGTAGCAAGACGCGGTGCTAAATAATAATAATAATATCCATAAAATGTGAGAGCTGCAAATAACATGAACATGATATATGAATATGTTAAAATTGTTTTAGTAGCTTCAGTAACCAACTTATACTGTTCTTTCCACCAAAATCACAAGTAGAAGTTTAATTTTGATAAGAAAAGCAGACATTCATATAAATTGTATTACATTATTAGTGTTATTTTATTAATAATATGTATCAAAAGTGGCAGATCATAACTTGACTTTAAAGTAGATTTTATGTGAGGAATGCCAGGCCTCCACCGTGGTTCGGATTCCATCGTTAAACTGTAGGTCCTCCATTTCATCTCACAATCACCCTACCATTACACATTAGCGTAAGTGCGTATAAACCGAACGGCTAGTAAGACGCGGTGCTAATAACAATAACAACAAAGTAGATTTTATATCGTTTCTAGCTGTCAGATAAGGCTTATCCTGGGAAAATTGGACTGTATAAATGTGTAAATGAAACAAAGTTATATAAATATGGTGTCTTTACTGCTTGATAAGCCCACAAGAAAAATGTCCTCCTTCGACAAGTGAAGTAGGTGGGTGGTTCAAGTGTGCATCGAACGTTTATCAAGTGGCCCGCTGCTGAGAAACACTTCTTTAGAGACAGATGCCGCCATTACACGCGTCTATATACAGATTAGTTACGGCTCACGCAGTCAAGCATGAGTAAAAGTGACGCAGATGGGAGAAGACTCATTATGAGAGCTTTCTCCAGTGCTGCAATTTGTGGTCATAGAACACTAGGCCTCACTGAATTGGACAGTTTGGGTGACATCTTGACGGGTTTGGTAAAGAGGGATACGTATCTAATATCTTTAACAAAGTCAAGAGTTCGCAAAGTGAAGTTCTGACACCCGTAGGATGGTCTCAGTAGGATCTTAAGGTGGGAGTGTAAGGA
>CABFWB010005475.1:25857-44474 GCA_902151455.1 Timema bartmani | reverse complement strand
CAATAGATGTAGATTGTAGCAGTCCCTCCTGTCTCAAGATATGACCAACAAGTGAATGTCTTTTCTTTTGGTGAATATCTTCCACAGGATTTCTTTTTCACCTATTCTTCTGGAAACCTTTTCATTGCGTACTAATTTTATCCACCCATTATTTCAATAAACCATAAAAAGACAATAACTCAGCTCATTCCCTGATATAATGTTATAAATAGATTTAAAAAAATATGTTCAAAGTTTGTAAGAACTTATTTTTAAAATACCTAGGTATTTCTGCACGTTTGCTAGATATATAACAGTATTCTTTAATGAACAAATTTATAAAAATATAGCCTCAAATTATATTTATTATTTAATAAATTGATTTCATAATTTGGGCATTCTTATTAATTCAGATTTAAAACACCAAGTACAGTCCTCAATATTTTTTTTTATCTTGCATATATAATATTGTGATTAAAAAATCTCACATTGAATTATTGATATGTTTGGGATATCATATTAATGTGCCATGTAAATAAAATAACTAGTCAAAAAAACACCTTTTGCAAAATTTTGGTTTCTATACTATTAAGGTTGGTATGATAAAAAGTATAATATATAAAAAATGTACCTGAATTTGTGCACAAGAATATTGGGAAACCACTTAGCAATACAATTAAAAATTTAATTATAATTTTTTTAGTAAGATAAACACAAAAAAAAGTGTAAATTTTAAACAAAATTAAAAACAAAAAGTATAAATAATCATAATTGGTACTTAGTAGTAAACTAACTTAAATATGTTTTGGTTTTTACTAGACCATCCATACAGAAGATAAAAACCGTGACATTGATGACGTGTCACAAGACAAACTTTTGAATCAAGATTATGAGAGTAAGGAAATGATCCATGACATTGGCTCTAATGCATATAGGCCAATCGATGAGAATAAAAATTATATCAAACAAGAAATTGATGATTCTACTAGTGTGAATTTAAATCAAGATGCTAATAACATTTTTACTAAATGCAATGTATTAGATTTTAATATTGAAGATATAAAACAAAAAATTAAGCTAGAAGTCGATTGGGATGGTTGGTCACACAACCCAAAACCTATTACGTTTCCTACGATGATGAGAAAGTTTCAGGTAGGTCAGGAACATTTATTGCTCTTTAAGACTTAGTTAACTATAATCCAAACACACATTTAGGGTAATGATATCAGAAGACATAGGCATGCATAAGTTTGAAGTTCCAGTTACATTTTGAAGCTTTTTTAAAAATCTAGGTCTAATCAAATAAGTTAAAAATAAAATCTGATAATCTTTCGTTTGGTTTCAGTGCGAGGTAAAAAAGGAAAATATCGGAGAAAGAGAAGTCAAGAATGAGTTTGTAAAAATTGAAACATCTATTGACTTTGAAGACACAGATCAAACAAGAAAAGATCTCACTGTGTAAGTAAATTATAACAAAGCAAATATACTGGCTCTTATTTCTACTTTATTTGAGTCATTCACTCTTCTTCAACGAATAGGTTTACCATTTTGTGCAAAAAAATAAGCTCGCAATAATTTTCTTTGTGAATATTATCCTAAACCTTAGCTCAGTCGGTAGCTTGTCTCTCTACTGAGCTAAGGGTCCCGGGTTCGATTTCCGGTATTGACGAAAAATTTATAATTGGTGAAATGTGTGTTAACCTTTTCACAGTGATAAATTAACAGCCGGGGACTGGATGTTGTGCCTGTCCTAGTCTTAAGTTAGATTATAAGGCATGTGAAGCTACGACAGGCCTAGCAAGCTGGTAGTGGAAAAAATATGACTTGATTAAAAAACTGAACCAGGCCACAATCTGGAAACAGTAATGGATGTAAAAAAAACATATAGTAGGTAGTTTATAATAATAAATCAAAAGGAAGGGCATTTGGATTTTTGGGCTCATATTTTATTTAACACCAATATTTTTATCAGAACGTTAAAAAAATCAATACATTGGCCTACATTTATTTTATATAATAATACTAGATGTCAAAAGTGATGACTGCAGCTCACATGATGTAACTAACTATCTGATACTAACCGCCATTCCTTGTGTTAAAAATGTTATTACACTCACTTTTATTGAAGAAACTGTCCTCTGTATATATCTTAATAGCTTTACTGTAAACAAATACATATTACATAGTGTAATCATGCCATTTGCAATTTACAATGTACAGCTGATAAGTTGCAGATACCAACAACCCATCTTTTAGGTTTATAATGAAATACACCTTTAAAAATATTTAGAAAAAATAAAATTCATTTTCAAGTGATTTTAAGTTGGACAAGTTGTATTGCATTGACATGAAAATAACATAAATGTAATACATATGCACAATAGTTAAAAGATTTGGTAATATTAATTACAAGTTATGTTACAATTTGATTAAGAATGTGTTAGAAGTTATAACAACCATCTAAAAATTAGGTACATTTTAAAATAATATACATTTGAGTCATAATTACACTTAAAACTAGGTTGTAAAATCAAAGGATGATGTGACCGTGCATATATTGAATATTAATATATTATTCTTGATAATTGATAGAAATATGTTAATAAATTTGAAAAATAAAAGTTTGAATTTATTTCTTAGCTGTAGTTCCCTGTGCCTTGATTCCTGGCTGCGAATGCTGCACAGTTATTTTGACGACATGTTTCGATGCATCAACGGCATCATCCTCAGGTCTGACGAGAAAGAAAGAACACATCAAATTTATACACAAATGTACCTGTAAAAGAAACTTAACATTACCAAAAGAATTTAAAAAAAAAGCTTTTGATTGTATCAAACAAATTACATCTGTACTCAAATCTGTTTCCGATCAAAACTATTTACAATTTAACAACAAATTTTACTCTCAAAATGATGGTTTAGCAATGGATTCTCCTATTTAATGTCTTATGTCTAAGATTTTCTTACAACACAATGATAAAATAATAGACCAACTCAAAAATCTCTTCAACATAAAATTCTATTGTCGATATGTAGATGACATCTTCATAATCTCTGAACAAGATCCTAACTCACCTTCACTAATTTAATTCCCAATCTCACTAATATTCATTCTCAACTCAAATTCACCTTAGAGTATGAAATTAATAACACCATAAACTACCTTGATATTAATATCAACAAAAACAAACATAACATATATTGAATATAAAATGTACAGAAATCCCATGCCTACTGATGCAATCATCCCAAATGATTCTAATCACTATACAATTCACAAAAGAGCTGCTTTCAACAGTCTTATCTACAGACTACATATCTCTCTCAACAAAAAGAACTTCAAAAATAAACTTTACGTTATCAAACAACTTGCTGTTTCCATTGGTTACTCCCATTAATTAGTTTACCGAATCCTTAAAAAAAATCACAACTTACCAAAAATCTACTCTTAACAATTCTAATTCAAATTCAGATATCAAAATCAAATGGATAAAATTCAACTATATAGGAAAAGAAATTAATAGAATAATCAATATCTTTAAAAAAACACAAATCAAAGGGAGCCTTAAGCACTAATATTATCAAAATACATATCAATAACTCTCTTAAACAAAACCAACCAATACAAAAAAAGTGGCATATATCAACTCACCTGTGACTGTAACAGTGTATACATAGGGTGATCTGGGCGCCAAATATCTACTAGATTTTCTGAACATCTCAAACAGTCAGGACATCAACCAAACCCAATGAGCAAAAGCATTAAACTAATTTACAATACCTCAAAAGGCACAACAATGAACACAGCAGAAAATAGGTAGGTTTTTTCAAACTGCATTATTAAACAACAAAAATATATTAAATGAACAAACAATTTTTGAAAATCAAATACTCATTAATACCTTAAGAAAACTCCCTCAACATACCAAAATTTAAAAAACCCTCTATCATATAATTTATTTCATTTAAATTAAATTATCACGAATAAATAAATTCAAAACATATCTATCTACTACCTCATTCTCACAATATCACACTGCAAAATACCTTATTTTATTTATAATATCTTTGACTTCCTATTACATTATTCAGAATGTTCTTTTTTCACTTAATATCTACACATTATTTGTAATTCTCCTATTAGTGTTCTTAATAACATGACATGGGATACTCAAGCACATAGTTTCAATTTCTGGTAAATATGGTGTTTTATAATTATTTATTTTTTCAACATTATAATTTATTAATCTTCGTTAATTTTAAATGTCATATCACAATGGCTGGCGCATTGTGCTTAACAGGATGATGCCGATGATGCATCGAAACATGTCGTTAAAATAACTGTGCAGCATTCGCAGCCAGGAATCAAGGAACAGGGAACTACAGCTAAGAAATAAATTCAACATATATTTTTCAAATTTAATAACATATTTCTATCAATTCTCAAGAATAATATATTAATATTCAACTTATGCATAATCACATAATTCTTTGATTTTACAACCTAGTTTTAAGTGTAATTATGACTCAAATGTCTATTATTTTAAAATGTACCTAATTTTTAGATGGTTATTATAACTTCTAACACATTCTTAATTAAATTGTAATATAACTTGTAATTAATATTACCAAATCTTTTACAAATATCTTTGAACTACTGTGCATATATATTATATTTATATTACTTATCTATGTTTTTTTCATGTAAATCGAATACAACTTGTCCAACTTAAATTCACTTAAAATTGAATTTTATTTTTTCTGAATATTCTTAAACGTTCCTTACTAAGCAATTCAAATGTTTTTCAAAACACCTTTAAAGGGTAAAAAAACAAACTTTTTCCCCAGCATAAGGGGCTGGAAAACCACATATACATTAAAGCGTGGGACTTAAGAATGATAATTTAGATTCATAGATAATGAATCATTATGATACATGTTAGGCAGCTTAATAGGTCATATCATAAATTAATATTAAATAAAGCCCTCTATGCCTTTTTATAGTGCAGCTAACTTAAGGTTTTAGTTGATTTGCCTGATCATACATAGGCCTAATGGAAATAAAAATACCTTATCATTAAAACAACTAAATACACATCCTTTATTATTATTATTATTATTATTATTATTATTATTATCATTATTATTATTATCATCATCATTATCATCATCAGCATCATCATTATCATCATCATCATCATCATCATTATTATTATTATTATTATTATTATTATTATTATTATTATTATTATTATTATTATTATTATTATTATTATTATTATTATTATTATTATTATTATTATTATTATGTTTGTGTAAAATGCTATAATTATGAACAGCAAAATGTAAAATATTTCATAGTCATATAAAACCTGTACCAGTGGTCACACAGTCTAAAGTGTTGTTCTCTTAATAGACTGGATTCCTGGTGATATACAGTTAAAGGTTTGAATCTCGTTGGGCGTAGTGAATGTGAACTTCCACATGTGATTTATTCTCTACCCATTTTCTCTTAGTGTTAATGTTAGTGCACTTACTCTTAGCAGTTTCCTTCATTCCTAGCCCCTAAATTAAACCGTTAACATCTCTGTGTTGGATATAACAATTCAAAGAAACAGTCATATAGAGACATAGAATAAATATTGCCCTAAATATATTCTCATTTCTTCTGGGAAAAATTTAGATAATTCTAAGTGGGAACTTTGTTAACTATGATGTAATAACTATGTACCCCAATTATATTATTGAAACTGCAAAAACTACATTGCATTATTTTTATTTTATTTTTTTTCCATTAAATTGCAGGGGTAGCTTTGGGAATGAAGAGATTAAAGAAGATGGGAAATTTACCTCATTTGATGTATCAATGAGTGGTAAGATTTTGTTTATTTTGTAAACTTTATTTCTTGATCGTTGATGAAGAAAGTCCCAATAAAAAGAAGTTCAACACAAATCTACTATGTGTTATAAAAAAAAAAGAGCTTAACACTAATGCAAGAATACTCATTTAAAAATAATTAACTGTACTACAAAACTTATTTAAAAAACACACCTACTACTTAAGCTTTACAATTTAAAGAAAAGTCTTTGCTGTAAATAATCTTATTAGTAACAATTTGAATTTGATTTGTCTTTTTACATTTCATATTCTCTCAATGTCTAGAATTTGAAGATAAGGGCTTCATTCTTACCAGAAAGATAGATCAGCGGTGATGAAACTCTATTTTCTGGGGGCCACTAAATTTAAAAGTTAGATCTTACAAGGGCCTTACTGAAAATTCTGATAGATGTGTGTATAACCTGAATGAGTAGTAAGACACGGCATTAAAAAAACTTAAGAATTTTGTATTCATAATTCTTGGAATATAAAAATTATGTCTACTACTGGATCCATCTTACATTTAATCTAGTTTGAAAACTTGGTTCACATTTGTTAAAAAATTGTTTAATTTATTTTTGTGTTTAGGGGATTAGTTTTTCTGTGGTCTGTTTTTGGTAAATAATAATTTCCAATGTACTGATGGGCCATAAAAATAGTTTGGCATGCATGCGGCCTCTAGACTGAGTTTTCCACACCTGTGCTATAGACCAAGGATACCTGAACTTAATGAGTGGAGGAACACATTAATACAGTCAACTCTCGTAAACTTGTACTAAAGTGGGCAGGGGTCTATCCGAGTTATGAAAAGTCCGTCTTATAAAGGCAAAATATGGTTGTACCTAAGGAATGGAAACTGATACTTTATCTAAAGTAATATTATACTTTAATGTGGCAAGATAAACAATACATATCGGATAAGACACATACACAAATAACACAGTTAGGCACTGGAATGGGAAAGGTTGAGATTACAATAGGTCTATAGTACTTGCTAATTATCTATATACTGTACTGTATGTGCGGGGGGTGAGATGGGAGGAGCAGTAGCGCTGCGTTGCAAGATTTCCGCCAGTCCACCGCATTACATTACTTCTATAACATTTTTAGCGTGCCAGCATGCGGCTGGTGTGTTACTATATAACATTTTATTTTCGGAAAATTTTGTCCGAATTATCCCAAGTCCAAGATATTGAGGTCCGAATTATCGAGAGTTGACTGTATATTGAAAGTGCAAGGTGGGCCGGATCGAAAAAGAGACATACATTATTCAAAACAAGACCAGTGAGTGTTGAGTAACTGTATACCACAGTTTGGCTCTTTTGATTACAGATTTCCAATACTTCCGCTGGTTGCATATTATATGTAGGCAGGTATTTGGTGTACTACATAGAGGAACACCATCATTTCACTATTAGTCATTGAAATTATTATTTCAATTTTTTTCTTTTAATTTGGCAAAGTGTTTGCGGGCTGGATAAATCCATTCCACGGGTCGAATCTGGCCCGCGGGCTGTAGCTTGAGGACCACTGCTATAGACCAACAAAAAAACTAACGATACACAAACACATACAAAAAAATTAGGCATAGGCATTTTGACCTCATAGCTTCGCTTAATTCTCTTTAGATTAGTCATTTGATACAATTTTTTTGCTATGTGTGGACCATTGTTTTTAAATCTTTCATATTCCACAGGACATGGCTTTTGAAAGCTTACTGCTCACGTAAAATAATATATAGCTATATTATCCATTTCACTGCGACACATATTTACTCGCTTTCTCTGAACACTAGTAATAGGCAAGACGGTAACTTTTGACAGGACAGTAAAGGAGTGGGTGGTTTTTCAAGAACTCTCTTGAAATGTATTTCTTAACACGCAATTATTTCACAACAATTATTGATCTAAAATTAATTAAAAATAGCCCCCAAGCTATTTTATAAACGGCATGAAACAATATATAATGATGGATATACATAATCTAACCTATTGGTTGTTTGCCATTCTCTTACAATCCACTCGGAGCACTCTTGCAGCATACAAATTATAAAATATTCATGTGGATTGTAAAATAAACTTACATAAAGTTAAACACTAATACAACTCTTTACATGACGTGATTTACTTAAAGTGGAAAAAGTGCAGTAGTGTGTCTACTATAATCATACCTTTTTTTAGTGAAAACATTTTAATCAAAAGGTTTTTAATGGTATCATTTAAGGGGGAGGAGTTAAGGAGGAGTTGGAGGAACTTAACCGATATTCGTATAAAGCAAGCGTGGAAACCACTTCATGATTAGTTGGTGAAGATGTTACCTCAACCTTCTGGGTCAAAGTCAGGTTTTCCTTCGAATGAATTTTTATGTTCTTTAATGTGTTTCAAAGAAGTTGATTATGTCAAGAAAGTAGTCTTCACACTGAAAGATAATAAGTAGGGCTTGAATCTTGACTGTAATTTGTTTTAATTTCTTTTTTGTACATCACAGACAATTCTCAAGTGTACATAAATTCTTTTAATGTTTCCCTGATTGTGGAGTTATTTTACTGGCCATTTTTTTTTGTCATTTAGGATTTTTAGGTAATCTTCTCTTTATTTGCATCATTTTCAGGCATTTATATTGAATAGGTATACTTATTAAAAATATAATATGTTTAATATAAATATTACATATAAATCTGTTAATTTCTATTGATAAATGCATAAATATTTAAACATACATTTTTTCAACACACAGTTATCGGAATGAGAAGCTAATGTAGGTCAAGAACTTTGCATCCTCTTTTCTTGTATGGTTGGGAAATACACATTCTTGATAAGACACTGACATTTAGATAGAAAGGGCTGTGTTGGGGAGATGATGGCTATTACTTCTGAAGTAGATAATTTTGTAAAACAATATTATACTCAGCAGAAGACAATCGTTTAGTTGTTAAAGGTTATTCATTGCATATATATTTTATAGTTTCTGTTTGTAAATTGTGTGTTTGATTCAGTCATTATGACATTTTATTTAATATTTTAGGTCATTTTTGTAATTCAAAGTAATTTTGTAGACATTTAGGTAATTTATTGATCATTTTTAGGTCATCAAAGTCCAGGCCCTGGTAATAAGAGAAATTTTGCATATCCCATGTGATTATTTCAAGGTCACAGTTACTTATTTGAAGAAGTGAATATTTTAGATTGCAAGTGATAAGGTCAGGGTTCAAATCTTTGCTAAGTGTACTGAAAGTGTTTATTTCTCTTAAGCAGTTTCTCAATCTCTTTCATGCAAATATGGGTATAGTTCTTCTAAACTACTACTTCCTTATCTACACCCCATTATTGAAGTTAAATTTGTATAACCTGGAGAGGTATTAAAATGTTTTGCGATAAAAAATAACTTTTTTTTTTATCAAATACAGCTGTAAGGGTAGAAAACATTATATAACTTTTTCCCAATTTGGTGCTAATGAATTGTATTACCAATTAAAATCTAATAAAACTAAGTGTATTCTAAGCTTACATTCAAAAATACATAATTACCAAACAAGGCATGCTTACAACTAAAAATATCCCCTATCTGTGAACAATGAAAAGCACACTTAAATCCTGAACTTCAAGTTATGGCAAATTGTGATGGAAATTTTTATCTTACTAATAGTATCTCAATACTATGAAAACATTGATGACTTTTTTCATTTTCTTATAGGCATTGGAGTGAGGCAGCATAAGCCTAAAGTAAAACGCAAATCATCGCCTGGACCTAAATTAATCTGTGATATATGTAACACAAGTTTTTCATTAAGAGGAAACCTTTTGCGACATATCACTAGACATATGAAAGGAAATTCAGTCAACCCTAGACATAGGAAAACAGAACAACGGCTCATTGGCGACTATACAGTAAATCCAATGCCATTTAAATGTATCTTTTGTGGAAGACGATTTCAACAACAGACTAATTTATCCAAGCACGTTTCTAAACGGCACAGTGATAAGAGGTACCCAGATAGTTTGGGGCAAATGTCATCACTCACGATCAAAAATAATAAAGAACCAAATATTACAAAGATCCATGTGAGAACTTTACATGGGGAGAGAGTCCATTACAATTGTCACTGCTGTGGAAGAGATTACAAACATTTGAGCGACTTGACATCTCATATCAATAACAACCATAACACCAACAATAAGTCTGAAGAAAACACTTATCTTAATGTCTGTGATGAATCTAGAAGAGTTGATTGTTTGAAAAGAGGGATATTCTGCAAGTTTTGTAGAAAAAGTTTTGTATTAGAGGAGAGTTTAGAAGCACACGTTAGGCAGATACATTCCATTGAGAACAAACATAAATGCCAACAGTGTGGGAACCTGTTTCCTCATGTGATAGAGTTGGAATTACACTTTAGGCTCCATAGCGGGGACAAGTCCACCACCTGCCACATCTGTAGCAGGCAGCTTAGCAGCCTACAGACTCTGCGGGTGAGTGCCGCCACATTTAGATGGCCAACTATTTTGTCATTTAAAAAAATAATTTTATGCAAGTATATTTTAAAATATAATTCAAATCACTCTTTTTTTACGATATATAAATCTTACATGTATTTGACACACGAAACAATATATGATATGATGAGTTAGAATTTTTAACCCAATATATCTTGAGTTTGTTTACATGGCTTGGTGAAGTTTGTGCATCTGATTGATGTCCAAAGTGCATCGGAAGTGCTTTTTTCATGAGGAATATAACCTGAATGTGCAGTAAGGTAGTTGGCAGAAAATATGCTTGAGAAAATACTAACATTAATACCAATATTTTGTAATAAAACAAAGATTGAAATTATTAATAACAAACTTTTAAAGAACTGTTCAAAAGAGAGTGTATGCAAGTTTTTTCTTCAAGCACCCAGTCTTACTACCCATTAGGGTTATACGCCTATGTACTAATTACACTAATGTGTTAGGGATTATGATGGGCTAATTTAGAGGAAGTGCACCTGCATTTGTGAGGTGGGAGAGCAGAAAAACATTCAGAAAATACCCCCTTCAGTTCACCCGACCGGGATTGAACCTAGATCTCCCTCTCTTCAGCAGTCTAGTCTATTGCAAGAGTGCGCCTTAGACCATGTGACCAGCAAAGTGGGTCTGTATGCAAGTTAAGACAGATAATCATTCTTACAAAAAAAAATATTTACGATACTTTTTTTATATGTTAGAGGAAGATAGATGTGGGTGTAGTTCTCTATAAATAAGTACCTAACATGTGCATGCAGACGCGCTGGTATATTTAACACAAGTGGTTGCAGGGGGTACTTTATACCCCAGTCAGTTTTCACTAAACTACTAACACTTAAATTTTTTTTTTTTTTAAGTTTTCTTTTAGTTAGAGTTAATTTAGACACATCCCACTAAACAAACAAAAATTGATAAAGAATTTTTATTGCTGTGTGAATAAATAGGAAAATCTATAATAAATAACATCGAACTTTTTCTAAAATGGATATACTTCATATTATTAAAAACAAATGATTGTTTAGGACATGTGACTACACATGTAATACAAACTTTATAGAGAAAAGGGATAAAATTAACTTTTTTAAATCAGAAAAAATAATTATTGCCTTTGGTCGGAGGTATAATCTAAAATAGGGATTTTTTGTTTGTTTTATTATGAGCACTACATGAATTTTATAAAATCAATTTGTTATATCATTACACTACTTACACACTAATTTATTTCTATTATAATCAGGTGTTCTGTCCTACGACAGGTCTATTGCTCTTGTCATTGAACTTCCACCAGCAATCCATCCTCTGCCTCCTCCTTTAGCTCCCAGAAATTTCTTCCTTCCTTCAAGTCATCTAATATAGAATCTTTCCTATGACATCGTGCAGAAGACAGTTCCTCCTAAGGATGTGTCCACTCCATTTAGCTTTGTTTAGAAAAATCACACCCAAATTGGTTTTCTTCTCATCCACTCTTCTTAGGACTTCATTTGTCACCCTGTTAATCCACCTGATTTTTTCAATTCTTCTCCAGTACTACATTTCAAAGCACTCAATGAATATATTTTTGAAAGTCCATATCACTGCTACATACAGCACAATGCTCTAAATGTAGGTGTACAAAACACTCAGAACTCAGAATGTAAATTCACTAATGATAACTCTATAGCCCCACAGGGAATCAAACCCAAGACCTTTACTTCAATAGTTGAACAAAAAACCGAATATGCAACTAGTAGCCAGACTGTGATTAACTAAACAATCAAACCTCGGTCCCGGCACAGATTTATCTGATTGCCAAACCCTTCCTTCACCTCTGACAGGACGTGTTTTAATCACAACTTGTGAATGTGAGGAATGCCATACCTCCACCGTGGTTCGGATTCCACGTTAAACTGTATGTCCTCCATTTCATCTCGCAATCACCCTACCATTACACATTAGCGTAAGTGCGTATAACCCGAACGAGTAGTAAGACGCGGTGCTAATAATAATAATAATAATAATAATAATAATAATAATAAAAAAACTTAACAATGTGTTACATGAACAGGTGCGGCATTTCATACCACAATAATGAGTTTGCTTCAAATATATTTAATGTATAGACAATTAAATAAACTAATTTAATTCAAACTATACCAAAAGTCAGTCAAGATAATATTGAAAGACTAGAAAAAATAAACAGGCTCCTGTGGGGCTTGCCAGTGCTACAATACCAACAAATATAAGATTTGGGTACTTTATGCCCCAGCGCACCCGCTCGATGGTTAAAAGAAATGGGAAGAGCAACTAAGCTACTTTTGGTAATAGCAATTTTTGAAATTAAAATGCCACTAAATTATTATTTAACAAACATATTTTATTTAATATTACCTTACATAATGTTAAGTATTTGCTTGCTCAGAACACAACTCTAAGCAACAGAAATAGAAGAAAACGTTTAACAGGGAAAAACATCTTATAAGTATGGTAAAAATTAATTCTATATTTTTTTTTACATTATAAGTAATTTTTTTTGTCTACACTTCTTATATAACATCCAATATCTTATATTTAAATAACTTATATATTATCTAACATATAACTATATTGATTGATCTGGACAACACATCTGTTAAAACAACAATTTTGTAATTAATTTTCTCTTTTGTTAACACAAGTTTTTAACCTCTTGACCCTGATAACAAGTTCTAAATAATACTATAATCACTTATTTTAACTTTGTGGACTATGTTATTAGATACATTTTTATTTCAATTTTAACATATTTCATATGTAATTCAATTTTAATATGTTTCATATGTAATTGTCTCATCTGTAATTCTCATATGTGAATGTGTCACAAACTAAGTACCTGTCAAATTACCAACTTACTATCAATCACCTTTTAGTATCTTATTAATTGTTTGCATTGTATAATAGCCCTTGTTATATGTTTCCTAGATTCTATTAAATTGATCATCCATGTAATTGTTACTTGTAATAAGGACTCCAGTTCAGTCATTAACTATTTTCAATTTCTGTTTTCAGAAATTTTTTAAAAATATTTTATTGCTTAACTACCTATAGTTTTACCTATTTTTTAAATTCAATTTGCTCTTGAACAATTTATAGGCGATTCTTAGGAATATAGTTATGTATTTATAAGTGATTAAATTCCTGACTTAACAATTTTTCTCTCTTTGAATAATTAATTCTTTATTATTTCCATCAATTCATATTGTTAATTGACTTAGCATATTCATAACTTGTATTGTTAATTGACTTAAGAAGTGTATCAATCAATCAATCAATCAATCAATTGTCGTTCTACCAAGTATGTTAATATCTACTTTATGGAAAACCAGTTAGTTTTAACTAAGCTACAATGTAAAAGCAGTTTTCTCACAACTACCAGAATGTAATTGCATTGGGAATTCAGGAAAGTGATAAAAGAATGGCATACTTAAACACAGCAAAGATCAATGATGTCACATAACTAGAATAAAATAAAACTTTGGGAGTTTTACAATCACATGGAGCGGTTATTGTTTTTAAGATATAAATACAGATAGGATTTATTTTATTTCAAATTTGAATATGTCTGGTTGGTTCTTTAGCACCTTAGTTTAACTAGTTCTCTGCTTATGAACCAGTTTCACTTCCTATAAAATTGATTCTCTTAATAGTTAACCAACTTAACCAATTTAAAATAAATACATACAATGACATGAATACAGTTTACATAAGGCTAATTTCTAATATTAACTATATAATTTTTTTGCAGGTTTTAAGTCTATCCTGCCGGATGGCAAATATTGTAACTACTCGTGTTTGTTAAAACAATAACAATGGAGACAAAATGGTTTTAGATTAGTTTGTGGGGCAAAGTGTATTTTGCGACCAAGAATCAAAATAATCAAACTGGTACTAAAACTGTTTAAATTTTGGTCCCAACCCACCATCTATATATATCTTTTGTTTTATTCCTCATATTTCCTGGACACTTAGTATAAATATATACACCAGTAAATACAGTATATCAAACCAATCACAGGTGAAAACATGTCAAACTTTCTAGAGTC
Source organism: Timema bartmani (assembly GCA_902151455.1). NCBI lineage: Eukaryota > Metazoa > Arthropoda > Insecta > Phasmatodea > Timematidae > Timema > Timema bartmani. Next base: position 30,060 of record CABFWB010005475.1, on the reverse strand, counting down.
ACCTGAGAACACACACAGGTGCCAAACCTTACCGCTGTAAAATCTGCGGGGAGTGCTTCGCCCAGTCTGCGACCCTTGTGAGTCACAAGAAGACGCACGGGAGTGAGATCCCATCATTCAAGTGTGGGGAGTGTGGGAGACTGTTCTACCAGAGAGGTGGCTTGAATGTTCACTTCAAGAATCATTTAGGGAAAAATGGCTTGGGAGAAAAGAACTTTACATGTGCTTTTTGTGGTAAGTACATTGCTTTTTTTATTAGTTTCCAACTTAGCTTACTTGATTTTAAAGAAACATTCCACATTCTCACCATGCAAACAATTTATTTCAGACAACTATTTTTAAATGTAAATAGTTTAAACATTACTTGTATGATTATTTTCGAGTTTTTAAATATATATATTTAATTTTATTGTATCTATACATTGGGATCTCCTTGTATTGGATTTCTTTATATATCGAAGTTTTGGTGAATTCCTGTGACATAACATAGAAAATATATTTCTATATATTGAATTTTTTTCAAGACGAATGATGTTAAAAGAGCAGAAGAAGGAAAGGGTGATCAAGGTCATTGGAACACCGATGGTTCGCCTAGCCGGGGGGAGGGGGGAGTATTGTCTCCACACTACCCTCACCCCACACCTCAAGTAACCACCTTTCTTTGTAAAATAGGTTCAGTTTGTTTCAGTCTCTCTAACCGACGGTGTGTTCTCATGATTCTAACCGACCGCGTGTGTTTGCGATGTTGAAAAGAAAATCTCTCAGTGTTGTGAAGAAGGTGGGTTCATGATTCTAACCGACCGCGTGTGTTTGCGATGTTGAAAAGAAAATCTCTCAGTGTTGTGGAGAAGGTGGGTTGAAGAACACGGACAGTGGAATGCACAAAAAATATACTACGGTTAAATTTTATGTCTCCTCAAGTAAAGTGTCTACAATCATAAACAAACCAGGATTTCATTATGAAAACCTTTGAAGATGTCAGACCTGAAAGAAAAAATTCTAAAACATTTCATTTTTGAAAAGTGGACACCGCTGTTTTAAAATGGATTAAAATTGTTATTGACAAAAACTTGCCAATCTCAGGTTATATTTAATAAAAGAAAAGGCATTATAGTTGGCCAATTGTTTGGGGTTAGTAGATTTTGAAGATAGTTCCTTTTGTTTGGATTAATTAAGAAGCAATGTAGAGTAAAAGAAAAAATCGTTTCAGGGTTAAGTGGAAGTGTGTGTGCGACACAGACTGCAACTAATGGAAAAACACGCTTTTGAAGAATATTTTAGAAGTGTACACACCTGATAACATTTTTAATGTCGATGAAACAGAATTTTTCTTTAGATGTTTGCCAAACAAGACTCTTACTTTAAAGACAACATTTTTCTTAGAGGTAAAAACAGCAAAGAGAGAATAACAGTTTTGGTGGGTGCTAACTTGAATGGGCAAAGAAAAACTGAGATTAATGATGATAGTAAGAAATAAGCAACCTAGATTCTTTAATGTTGTAAAGTCTTTAGAAGTTTACAACCATTGAAATAGAAAGGCATGGCTGACAAGTTTTATGTTTGAGGAGTGGATTTTAAATTTAAATAACAAAATGACTAAGCAAGCAAGCAATGACTAAGAAAAAAAAATGTTTGCTTTGAAGACGCTCAGCCCATCCTGACGTTTCATCAAAACTATCAAATGGCAATTTGATTTTCCTTCCCTCCCCCCAAACCAAACTTAAAAATTGTAGCCAACCAAATTCATGATTGGAAACACATTCTCAGAAGACTTATCTGGACAATAAATGCAACTTATAATTCAATAAATGATCGAAGATGACACTTTGTTACATTTTGATTGTACTGCTACTCATTGCTTATCTGAGATATGTGAGGATGGTATTGATGGTCTCGCCGACTAGGTGGAGAAATTCCTTTTGGAAATTATAGGTCTCTTGAGGATGGTTTAGTCGCTTGATGTCTGCGAGGTCGTGTTAGAATATGGTTTAAATTTTGTTTTGTCGATTGTAAATTTTATAATTTTATAAAGCGATTTGTTTAGGAGTAGCTCACTCACTTGAATATTGCATCATGTTGCTGGGACGCAATGAGTACTCGAGTGTGATATTTGTGTAGGGAACTCAGCCTAATTACTTGCATTAGGACCTGTATAGATTGTACATTAATGTAATCTCTGTTTGGTGTCTTTAGGAGCCAGTATGTGAGCATCTTAATTTATAGACGTTAGTGTTGTAATGCTTTGTGTTATTTCCTATGGCAGTTGAGGTCTGGGTAACATTGTTTTATTGCAGAATGGTTCTACTATTATTATTATAGGTGGATTTGACCACTTTTATGACTTTGGGCATTGGGGATAACTTCTATAGAGCTATTGATGATAGTTGGGCCCATACTATAGTCCCTTTTGAATATTAATATATAATTTTGATACCATTGTTTTGGAGAAGAGAAGTGCCCTTGAAATGTAAGGAAATGTTGTTAAGGGTATACTTTATACCCATTGTCACATAATAATAATAATAATAATAATAATAATAATAATAATAAGAACAACAGCCTTAACTTATCTGGTGAAGTTAAGGCGTTAGCCTTCTCTTCCACTTAACCAGTGTTGAATACAACATGCACTATTACATTTATTGAAAAACAAACTGATTTTAATAAAGGAATATTCAAATAAGTAGAAAAACCTTTGCATGCTCATTCATACACTCATTTAAAGCTCAAGTAGTTTCAAGAACTCAGTTTAGCTTGTTAGATAAGATAAATTGCTTAACCGCACGCTTGAAGGGAAGTTTAGATGTTAGATGATGGGTCGAGTTATCTAGTTTGTTCCAAGTCTGTGATGCTGCTACAGTAAAAGAACGAGCAAATGTTTTAGAGCTATGTATGGGAATACACCTCTGTAGAGTGGATTCTGATCTAGTAGCACGGGTGTGTTTATCCTTCAGAAACAGGAACCACCGCCATATGCAGCAGAAACAGGGACATGGAATGTAAGAGAGACTAGGAAAATGGAGGCCATGGGAATGAAGTTTGTGAGGAGCATGTGAACTGTTATGAGAAGAAACAAGATTAGCAATGACATCTGGGGAAGAATGGGGGTACAGAGAGTACATGAGATAGTAGAGGAAGCAACACTGAGATGGTATGAGCATGTAATGAGGATGTTGGAGTACATGAGATAGTAGAGGAAGCAACACTGAGATGGTATGGACATGTAATGAGGATGGAGAAAGAGAGGATGCCAAAGAAAATGCTGGAAATGAATACAGTATGTAGGAAAAAGCCCGTAAGGAGGCCACGAAGAGATTGGAGGAGCAATTAACAGAAAGTGTGCAAGTGAGAGGAGAAGAATAGAAGAAATTGAAGGAGGAAGAGGGAGGCATTTTACTAAACTGACCTGTGCACAGGCTGTAAACTGTTGTTGTTGATGATTATAATGATGATGGTAGTGGTTTGAATATTATGCTCTTTGCTTTATTATTGTTAATAAATCTCATATAGGTGGACTAAAACAATTAATTTTGTTTTTGAATGTTGTCACTTCTATTGTCCCATTCATTGGACGCAAGCTACCAGTTTCTGCTCTGTTATATTCATCTTAGAGCTTGGTTATATACTTACATTGGCTATTTAAACTTTATTTTAAACAAAATAACTTAAATTGACTTTCTCTGTTAGTATCTCCTTGTTTCATGCCCAAGTTAAGTGTTCTGTCACTACATTATATTCTTACTAAACAGTATAATATCTGGGAATGTTGGGGTAAATTTGCTGTCATCATTATCAGTTCCCCTTAGCCTCTCTTACTCACGCCTGATCTCACCGCCAAGTGGTGGACCCTGGTATCTGAGTAATATGGTGGGTTGAACCTCAGCTGAAACCAGGTCATGTGCAGAAAAGACACAGGAGACTGGTCAGGGTCAAAACCAACAAGTTTGAAACAGGATCCCAACGGGCCAAAGTTGGCTCCCGGCTTGATAGGCTGGGATTGTGAGGGTTGGTGGTGATGATGAGCTAAGTCATCATCAGTACCCATAGCCTCATTTAAGGAAGAGAAGGTCTACCTGTCAGGTGTATTCCACGACAGGCTTAGTAAACCAGTGGCTGAAACAAACCATAGTACTCGAGAAAATTAAGTAAAACACCGGATTGTAGTAGAATGAGGTTTTCTATTTAAGGCCATATGTACAGAAT
>CABFWB010005475.1:0-23069 GCA_902151455.1 Timema bartmani | reverse complement strand
AATTTGCCAAAAAAACAAAATAAGAATTTAAACAAAAAATCGAAATGAATGCACATGACTAAATCAAAAACGTTCTTTACAAATGGAAACTAAAAATAGCTATGCAATGAAGTCTTTTAACAGCTAAACTCTTGCATTCTCGTAAATATAATATTGATTTACAAAAATTTACTTTAAAAGAATTCCCATCCCAACGGAACTTTTCACCGTTTAATTTCAGCGTCTAATCGGCTATGTGGATTTTACAAGCTTGCAGACCCCTAATACTACACAATACAAACACATAAAAAATATTGTTTTCATACATTGAAATTTTTTCATGGAACCATTGATTTCGATATATGGAGGTCCTATATGAAGGTTCCCCTTTGTGTGTGTGTGTTTGTCTGTATATACTTTTTAAATCTATAAAATTTGAACCATTGTTATGAAAGAAAGTTAAATTGTAATAAAACAAACACATGAAATATAACAAATGGTATACAGAAGTTACTACTCAGATTAATTAAAATTATAGAAACCACAAGTAAAGGTTTAGCTTTATTTATGTCGGAGTTGGCAAGTGGTGATTTAAACTATCTAACCTAAGGAAATAGGATGTAGATAAAATCGAAGGAAATGGACTAGCATTCTCTTGGAGGGAGGACAAGAAACTATACTGTTGATATACCTGACTGGGATTGAAAGTAAATCACTCTTCTGGCCATTCCACCAATCATAATATATTAAAAGCTGTCCTTTAAAGATATAAGTATAATCAATATAAATATTTCAGTAGTCCTACAATTGGAGAGTCATTTTGTTATTTTTGCAGTGAAACTTGTGTTTCTATACAAGTTTTCCCATACTTAATTGTAATTATTATATTGTGACTAGGTAAATCGTTTTCACGGCTATGTATCCTAAAGGACCACATCATGAGTCATGGGACCGAGAGACCTTTTCATTGCGACGTCTGTGGTAAGAGTTTCCAGAAGAAAGGAACATTGACACAACACAAGTACCTTCACACCGGCCTGAGGCCATACGTTTGCACCAAATGTGGCAAAGCATTTGCTCAGAGTAGTACCCTGAGATGCCACATGAAGATTCATAAATAATAGTGACTCAACTTGTTGGAGAGATTAACATTTTCAAACCAGTTTAAAATATGTAATTTGAAGACATATTTGACTGTAACATAGGGAACTATTCTGTCCATTAAGGGTCGGTCTTATGACTACTAGATAAATATTGCTATCAGGAGGTTAAAGTTAGCAACCATATAAAGTTTATCAGTTACTTTAATATTTTATGCGTATTATGAACTGAATTTATCAGCCAGATAGCTATCTGAAGGATAAATATATTTTTATGCAGAAAACGTAAGGTTGGTACTGTTTTTACTGGTACTGCTACCACTCCTACCTGGAAAGTGACTACAACACTCAACATCTGTTAAATAATGGCGGCTAAACGAGTGTGAGTAAACAGATGGCGTCACGTGTGCGCAGAAGCTAAGATGTCTTGCAAGTACTAATTTCGGTGTCTGCCAAAATGTGGTCAATAGTTGGGTACTACATTTACAAAATTTCATTTATTGTACTCAGATTTTGATACCTAATTTGTTCTTATATAAATATAACTCTACAAATAGCTTGTCAGTTTATATAAAAGTGTGAATTAAATGTTCTAACTTTATATAGTTAAGAGCCCACGCCTGTGCTCGCTAAACATGTGAACCAAGATTTTAATCTAAAAACAGATTCTGATAGGCGAAAACTCATGAAAAACAACGCGTCACTATGACAACAACCATTTTAACTTTCAGATAAAAGTTATCAGGTTCTTAAACCTCCCGATAGAAATGTGATGGATAAAAACATTTTATTTGGCAGTCATAAAACACACTTTTAACTTATCGACCAGATATAAATATTTATATGCCAGATTAATATTTATCCAGGAGTCATAAGACCGGCCCTAAGTAAGTCACCAAATATGGGTAAGTAGGATTTGGCTAGTGTCTAATAACTTAGGTAGGATGGGAAATATCTATTTTTAATTTGTGTTAGTCGGTAAATGTATGGGTGCTATTGTGACAGGGTTCTTGATGTCATAAAAAAGAGGTTGAGCTTTATTACAAACAAAAAAAGTGATACTTTGTCTTAACACGGAAACTAGTACACATATAATTAGCTACATGTATGTAAGTATTTGAGTGACACAAAATGTATTATTGAAAAAAATAATTTGGTCTAAAAAAGGTCGGGTAAATTTATTTATTTTTATTTGTTTGTTTCTCTGGCTATTTGTTAGGCACCTGATAATGTATTTCTGCTTTGACAATAACATTGTACATAACCAGGCAATGCTATGAATGGCCAGCTAATCCAGTCACAGACTATGAGCTAAAATCAATTCTAGGACTGGTCAATGCATATAACCTGAGCAGGTAGCAAGAGGCGGTGCTAAAAAAATAGGATGGTCACTCACAGCCGTGCCTATCTAAATTTGTAAATAAAGTAAAAATTTTGCAAATAAAATATATGCCAGATAATAACATTGTCTAATGACATTTGATAGTGATAGTTTAAATTAATGTAGTTTTATTTAATTTGATAACCTGTCTCAGTTTTGATTTTCTAGACAAGATCCTTGGGCGCTATTTATTACTGCTGAAGAATTTATGGTATTTTATATTTAAATATCAATTGAAAAATAATACTGGAACTTTTAGAAAATATGACACAATTATTTCATAGTATTAATTCATTTTACAATCGGGAATAATAGTATGCTATAGTAAGTGCCTCATAATATTTTTAAAAAAATTGAGACTCCTACAAAGAATTAATACTTTTAAGTGACATGATTGTAATTTATATTTTAATTATGTTTGATCATTGTTTAATCACACCTACATAAAAGTATTTGAAGAATAGTTGGCCAGTTTGCTGTTAAGAAAAATATTCACAATTCATACAAAACTTAAGGATTATCTTGTCTGCCTCATTAGCTCAGTCAATCGACCATTTTCTTATTGCAACTGATTTAAGGATCCAGATTTATTTTTAAATGAGAGACAAAAATGATGTTGAAATGTTGGGTTAGTTTCTCTTGTTGTAAATTGGAGTTTTCTTCTTCAATCTGTTTAAATGATTTACCAACATAATATATTTAAATTATTTTAATTAAGATTTCTGGTAAAGATTACCATTGATAAAACACAACTTCCTAAAAAAAAAGTTCCTTTCAGATGTTCTTATCCAAGGGTCCCATAAATATTTACCTATTTCCTTTTACTCCCTTTCGTGATTTTTGGTTTCCTCTTTTAAAAAGTTGCATTGCACGTTTAACACTCCCTCTTTATGAGTTTTGGTAGAGTGAAACCTAGGCAGCCATTGCCTCTTTGTCCAGTGGTAGCAATGTAAAGTGTGAACACACTTCTTCTTTTCATTGTAAAAGCCATATTGTGTTTGTTCCTTTTATGTGTTTATATCCCTCTTTCCTGTATTGTCTACCATATATAAGGAAATGTATTTCAAAAAGTGAAAAGAGGTTTTGCTTAAAGAGAAATAATTAATTTTATAATCATGGCATTTAGTTTATTTTTATTTTAAAGTTTTAGTTAAAGTGAAATGTTTATTGGGAAACTAAAATTATCTAAGGATTATAAAAAAAAGTGATGGGATTTAAAATATATATATATATATTTTTAATCCATTTAAAATAATTATATAGATTGCTCTATTGTAGACTGAAATATGTATGAATAGTGAACTTGGGATTTACCCATTAATACTGGTGAATTAATGACTTGGAGACTGGTGTATTGGTTTTAGGGTTAAATTAGTTTGCAAGTCATGTTCTGATTTAATCATTTTGTTTAGAATATCAAACAAAAAACAAAGCTCTATTTAGTTTGGTATCCTTTTGGGAGAACTCATTTGAATATTTTTTGGGTAAACATTTCTCACGGGTGTTTTGTCTGAGTTTTACAAGGTAATTTCCAGGTCAAGGAGGTGGGATAAGGAAAGGGGTAGATTGAGGCTAGTTAATAAACTAAAATAAATAAACTTTGTTTTTGGCTTTATTTAATTTTCACTTGATAAACATCATCTAAATTAGTGGAAAAGCCTTACACAAAAAATGTAGTTCATTAGCTCAATTTTATAAAACAAAAAAATGGTAAAAACTTGGTAATCTAATGAGTCTTAATTTCCATGATAAATTGTACAAATAACCTGTTAAATGTTTGTGAGAGCCACACTTAAATTTAATATAATAGAGAATAAAGATTTGATTTATTTATTTTCAAAGCTTCAAATATCCTTTTTTTAGTTTAATTTTGTGCTTACATTGAACATACAATCATATGATATTAAATCATGTGATCTCTTAGATTGTTATTATAAACATTTATCTCAAAACAAAGTATTTGTTATAACAAGTTCACAATATAATTTTATACTTCAATTAGGGGTATGTATCATCTGCAAAACTTGTGAGTTTGTACCTTAAAACATAGTACAAGTATTATATTAAAACTGAAACTAGTTGATTTTTATATAAGTAATTTAAATATGTTACTGAACTATTTCTATATTTTGCAATACAAATGAAAATGTTACTAATTACATTTTAAGATTATTATATAATACAGCTTTGTTATTATCTAAATGTTTTGCTGTACATTTCTATTAAAAATAGTGTAATGTTGTTACAAGGTTGTTTAAAACTATTATATTATCATAGTGAGTAATTGGTTAACTTAACCGTTTGCCAGGCACATAGTGTTTCTTAACATGAGCAGGCACGACATGTCCTCAGGACAAATACCTTTTAATCATTGCTTTTCATGATCATGCTTTCTGATAATTTAACAGAACTATCGTAGCTAAATTTTTGGTTTATAAATATATTACTTTTTGAAAATAGGAAAAAATTAAATCTATTATATTGTTTGCTATTATACATGTTATTTATCCAAGAGCACCATCCTCTGAAAGCAACCAACATCTCGGCAATGATTAAATATGGTACTTGCTCATTTCTTAGCTATTTTTGCAATTTTATATGGGTATAAATTAATTTTTATACTCAAAACACTATTTGCAATAAAATTGTACTAGAGTTTTGTAGTACTCACTGTTACTATTTTTGCTTAGGTCCATACGCTTTTATTCTGTGAAACACTTTTGACACACTTTTCGAATGTTCAGAACGTAGAAAATCATTATATTTATCTGATATTTTTGAAGTATTGGATTTCTTTGAATAGTGACAGTACAGTAAATCCTCTTATAACGTTGTGTTATGTTCCTGAGAAAGGCAACTTTATAGAAAACAGCTTTATAAAGGTTATGTTTTCCCATAATAATCAATGTTAAGTGTAGGAGTTAGGTTCCAAGGCCCCCCCAAAATACTTACAAATACATGTAGTGTCATATTGCGGAAACAGCTCAGGACAGGAATACATTTAATTTCGGGATGTGGATGGGACTGGCTCACCACTCATGATCTTCTCCCCCTCATGTATCACCATGGTGGCCACTGGTTGAAAGAATGTGCGGTTAGTTGGTTGCTTAGCGGCACATTTCTTTTCTTTGTAAATTTCCTGGTAACATGTAAGGCCCTCCATGACAATCTTGTGCACTTTCACGCTGCGTTCTACATCAGGGTCTTCATCGGCCAACATCTGAAGTTCTCGAATGGGGTGAAATGCGGTAGCCATGCTCTTCATAGTAAATGTGCGTGAAGGCTTGTCCTCTTCGCTGTCAGATTCAGGGCTTGGATTTTGGGACAGCTCTTGTAGCTCCTCGTTACTGAGTTCCTCAATCTCGGCGTCCCTCACCTCTTCTATGTCCTCCATTTCCAGATTGTTGAGGAGGTTTGTGTTTGCACTTGGCACAATCTCTTCAAATCCTTTAAACACTGTGACGCATTGAGGAATGCATGGGAAACCTTTTGCCAAGCCATGGATATGTTGTTGATGGCGTTAAAGAGACTGTAGCTCCTCCAGTACTCCTTGATGCTGGTCTTGTCTTCACCATCTGTAGCTACGACAAGTTGCTCAAACTTACACCGCAAGTAGTACCGCTTGAAAGTGGCAATTACACCTTGGTCCATTAGTTGGATTAGAGCCTTCCTATTGGGACATAGGAAAACAATCTTCACATGCTTGTCCAAGTCAGGAATGTCATCTATGAGGAGGTAAATTCTGAAATCTAAATTCCCCTTCCAACAGTACCTCTTCCACGCGGGTATTGCGTAGACTTTCAACCACTCACAGAACATGGCACCAGCTATCCACACCTTTTTGTTGGCTTTGTAGCTTTGTAAATAACGGGAAGGTGCTCCTTTGTTTTTTCTTCCAAAGCCTGTGGATTCTCCGATATGGCAATCAGGAGTGGCTTCATCTTGTAATCACCAGATACATTCCCACCTAGCAACAGTGTGACACAATCTTTCGCAGCTTTAAAACCGGGTGCTGTCTTTTCTTTCTGTGAAATGTAAGTTCTGGCAGCCATACGTTTCCAAAACAGTCTGGTCTCGTCAACATTAAAAACTTGATTTGGTGAGTATTCGACGTCTTCAATGTTGTTTTGAAGTTTGACATCAAAGGCTTCCTCCAAAATGTTGTCAGAACTTGCAGCTTCGCCAGTCATTTTAATATTATGAAAATTGTACCGATACTTAAAACCATTGAACCCCCCTCGGCTGGCACTGAAAGATTCTTCTTTGGAGCTTTCGCCGTCCTTAGGCTTTGACACGTCATGATATAAAGATTTAGCTTTACTCTGAACAATGGCTAAAGTAACTGGGGCACTACGTTGGTTTTGAGATTCAATCCACAACGAAAGCATTTTCTCCATCCTTTCAATACATTCGTTTATTGAACGTCTCACCTTTGTCACACTGAGCCCCGAAAAGTTTTCCACACTACACTTAATATTTACAGCATTTCCCCCTATAGTGTGAATAGTAGTTGCAGGTAGGCCCAAAGCTGCAGCAATGTCTACACCACGCTGGCTGGATTCGAGTCATTGTATTACGTCCATTTTAACAGCCAGACTAATTGATTGTCTGTTTTTCTTTGCAATTAAAGTGTTATATAAATTACATGGATGTTTAGATGTCATTGCAAACATATAAAAACTACCCCTAACTAAAATAAAAAACAAAACAAAGAATGATAAACACAATTTGCATGTAAACTAAAAATATATTAGATATAAAAACAAAGAATGCTAAACATAAGTCACACGCGAACTTAAAATGTATTAAATATAAAAAACACAAAAGAAAAGAAAGACAAACAAAAGACCCATGTGAACTAAAAATATAAAAACTACCAAAAAAGAAAAACACAAGTTTGTATGCTTTAACAAAACTGCTTAGCTTGCACCATCTTAAGTGTTGCCAACTCAGTAATGCTAAAAGTCTCTAAATCCTGTGCAAAAAGTCTAAATTTTCAAGTAAAATATTCCAAATTTAAAATAAACAAAATATGTTTTTTCACATAAAAAATACCTATTATTATTATTATTATTATAAACGAGCAGCTTGTTTGGAGGGAGGGGGGGAGAGAAATCTCTGACGTGACCTGCATGACTCATAGGCCTACACAAACGGGAACCAGGCGGTTGACACTTGGCGCATGTTCAGCCAAAAAACAATGTTGTAACCAAACAACGTTCTAATAGGGACGTTATAGCAGGACTTAATGTACTTGCAGGCACCTTTGGATTTTTTTCCCCCCAATTTCCTTATTTTTCATTTGAAGAAATTCTGGAGGAATAATGTTGTATTTTTTTAAAATAATTTTTGAAATAGTTATAACTCATGTACCAGTTATCCGTCGTCAAATTTCAACTATGGTTTTGAAAGGGTTTTACTAGTCACTGAATATCATCACCAGGTTTGTTTGAAGCTATGTACTGTCCTTTTGGCTGAATGCCGACATAAATTTCGAGGTTTCTAGTATAAAGTATAAAGCACAAAGGTAAAAAAATGTTGAACTTTACTTGATGAGTTTGCTAAGTAAATAATTTATCCAAGAGCACCTTCCTCTGAAAACAACCAACATCTCATCACTGGCTATATTATACTCACTCATTTTTAGCTATTTTTGCAGTTATCTACAAAGTGATCAAAAATTAATAGAACAGCTTCTAGTTTGTCATCCGCCATTCTTGTATTTCTTGTTTTATGCTCATCGAATCTCCATGTGAAGAATAAAAAGAAATATCTTATAACTCATTGCAGAGCAAAGTATTTTAATGCAATTTCCATCAGATGTCCATTAGCCTTTTTCAAACAAATCATGATAATAACTCTAAACACTGCCATTATTTATTCTTTGGTTTCAGGCTTATCATCTTTTGTTCTTTTATATTTATTTGTGAGCTTTTCAATTTGCAAGTTAGTACAAGAAACCATCTCTTTAATCATATTTTATGTAAAAAATTTCATAAATGAACTACTCTCATTTGTGACATCTTAAGCGCAAAATATTACTCCGGGGATAATTTTCAAAGTATTATTTGAAGTGTCCTTTCAGGGCTAGGCAAATGGAGTAGTTTTACACTTCACTCTTTCATCTTTACCAACAAAAACTGATTTGTCCTTACTTCGCGAAATCAGAGATTTGTCATTGTCAGAACCTGATTGTTTTGACGCAATTTCATGATCACTTTCCATAAGTTCGATAGTTACATCAACATCTTCCTCTTTCTACATATTAGAAAGTGTTAAACACTTTGTTTTAAGTTTGGAACGCACTGTTCTTATTTAGCGGAACGCACACGGTAAGAGCTCAACATGAGTGTTACATGACGCCAACCACACTAGCACAAAAAGAGGCTTAAAGAATGTATTCGTGCGCCACACTATTGGGCACTCATACTGTTGGTTATGAGGTTAGGCCTAAACAAGCATGATATTTTAAACATGTTTTGACACTCCCACTAAATGAATGCTTGTTTACAGTCTTGCAAATGGTTAGAAAAACGGTTTATTTAAGTGAAGTTACTAATAAGCTTCAAAAATAAAACAAAAATGATAAACAGCTTTATATACATATTAATGTCAATGAGAAGCATTTGTCAGTTCTTCAGTTTTGTCATTCAAATTGCAGCACGGAGTGTCTGAAAACGATCACGTGGAAGAGGTTTGGTTAGTATATCCGCTAACTGGCCATCAGAGGGTACATGCTTGATGTCAATCTTACCATACTCATACTTCTCACGTATGAAGTGGTAACGTATGTCTATGTGTTTAGTTCTCTTGTGAAACTCTGGGTTTCGCACAAGACGTATTGCACTCTGATTATCAACCGCGAGAACTGTGGCCTCTCCCACTGTTTCCCCAATGTCAAGTAGGAGATGTCTAAGCCAGATGACTTCTTTGGCCGCAGTTGAGGCAGCAATGTACTCAGCTTCGGTAGTGGAAAGGGAGACGGTTTGTTGACGTTGACTAGCTAATGTTATAGGGCCGTTACTCAATTGAAAGAGGTATTCAGTTGTGGAACGTCGGGTGTCCATATAGTTCCCGAGGTCAGAGTCCGAGAAACCAATTAATGGGGGTGGATTCTTACTCCTTGTAAATTCAATGCCATAGCTGGATGTGTCTTTTAGATATTTTAAGATGCGTTTGACTGCATTCCAATGACTTGGTCCATAGTTTGCCAAATATCTGCTCACGTTTCCAACTGCGTACATAATGTCTGGCCGACTAACTATTGCAGCAAACATTAAGCTGCCAACAGCTTCTCGATAGGGTACTTTTATTTCTTCATTTTCCCCTTTGTTTGAATTCAAGTGAGTGTGTGGATCAGCAGGCACACTGATTGGCTTAGAGTCTTCAAGATTGAATCTCTTGATTATTTGTTTGATATAGTTGGCCTGGTGTAGAAATATTGATCCGTTCACATTATTTCGTTTTATTTCCAGACCTACAAAGTAATTTGGCTCGCCGATTGTGACTTCAAAGGTTGTCTTCAGTTTATCGAGTACAAGTTGTAGTGACATTTTGTTTTCAGCCATGATCAGCCCATCATCAACATATAATGCAAGCAAAACCTTTGATTTATTGAAATCCCCTCGATAAACACATTTATCTGCAGTACTTTGGCAGAATCCAAACATTTTCAGGAAACCGTCAAACTTTTCGTTCCAACAACGCGATGATTGTTTGAGGCCATATAGTGACTTTCTTAATTTGCAGACAAGGTGTTGGTCAATATTGATTCCATCTGGTGGAAGCATGTAGATATCTTCCTTGAGTTCACCATATAAGAATGCAGTTTTCACGTCAAACTGCATTATTTCATAGTTTTGTTGAGCTGCGATAGCGAGTAGGACTCGTATAGAGTCATACCGTGTTGTTGGAGAGTATGTGTCATTGTAGTCGACTCCTTCTTTCTGTGCAAAACCTTTAGCGCACAGTCTTGCTTTATGTCGTGAAATGTTTCCGTCTTTGGTGCGTTTTACTTTGAAAACCCATTTTGAGCCTATTGTATTTTTACCAGGAGGTAATGATACTAGCACCCAGGTGTTGTTCTTTTCCAGCGCATCCAGTTCTTCTTTGATTGCGTCAGTCCAGTGCTCTGCATCAGGACTCTTCATTGCTTCCTCATAGGTCTGTGGTACATCTATTTCCACTAGGTTAGCCTCATAGCGTTTGGGAGGCCTGATGACATCTCTTGGTCGCAGCTTGTAATTTTCTTTAATGTGCCTGGGTTCTTCGTCGTTCTGTTCGGTATGTTGAGGGTCTGCGTCCTCCTGCTGAATTCTCTGGTCGGAATGATGTGTGTTTTCTATCACTACTGGGACTACAGTGTTTTCTTTAGGAATGAAACCACTTGAATTTTCGTTGAAAATCACATTTCTTGAGACTGTAATTTTCTGTGTGTTTCGGTCCAGCAAACGATAGTTGGTTGAGTTTCTATCATATCCCACAAGGATGAGTTTCTTACTCTTTGGCGCCAGTTTGTTTCGCAGTTCCTTTGGTACATGCATGTATGCCTCACTGCCAAAGATTCTTAAATGTGACATGACAGGCCTTTTTCCACTCCATATTTCATAGGGTGTCGAGTTTGGTTCTTGAGAGGATGGAGTCCTGTTAAGAATATAAACAGCTGTGTTTACTGCCTCTGCCCATAAATATGTTGGCATATCCTTTGCATATAACATTGAACGTGCACTTTCCATTATGGTTCTCATGTCACGTTCGGCTCTACCATTTTGCTCAGGAGTATAAGGTGCCGTTGTTTCAAACTCAATTCCATGTTTTGACATATATTCTTTCATTTCCTGATTACAGTATTCTGTCCCATTGTCAGTATGTAGGGTCTTAATAGAATATTCATATTTATTCTTTATCATGTTTGCAAAATCTTTGAAACACACAACAACATCCGCTTTGTGCTTGATGAAAAATACAACACGATAGCCTGAACAATCATCCTTAAATAATGCAAAATATTTAGCACCCTGAACTGATGGTGTGGACATTGGACCACACACGTCACTGTAAATGAGTTCGCCTGGTTTGGCCTTGGCATGCTTTGAGGGCGAAAATGGTAACCTGTGCTGTTTACCATACTGACACGACTCACAGAAGAAATCTTCAAGGTCATTAATATTTACACCTTCGACCAAGCCTTTGGTGACCATTTCACGCAAAGTTCTCTTATTTATATGTCCGAGTCTCTCGTGCCACAATTTTAGACTTCCACTTGCGGTGAAATTTAGGCCTACTTCTTGATGTGGGATTATAGTGCGGAATAACATTCGATACAGATTGTTTGTTTCACGGACCGCACTTGCTACTAGCTCCCCGTTTTCGTAAACTTCTGCATATCTATCTTCTTTGAGGATCTTCATCCCTTTTCCAGTTATTACACCTTCAGAGAAAAGACTTTTTCTTAGTTCAGGAATATACAACACATTTGTGATGATGGAGTCACACCAATTACCTCTGATGAATTTTTTTATTTTAATGCTTCCTTTTCCCATCACAGAAAGAACTTGGTTGTTTCCAAGCACGACACTCGTATTGTCTACAGTCTCTTCAAACTTAGAAAAATAATCACGACGATTAGTCATATGTGCAGAAGCGCCGCTGTCCATTGTCCAGTTATCTTCGGTGGTGATCGCCGATCTTAGCATAACATCCTGCTTCTCTGCACTGAACGCTGAGAAATGACCCTGTTGGGAACGGTCACTGTGAGTGTTTTGCTGTCCGTTTTCTCGGGGTTTCTTAGGTGCACGACAGTCACTGGCGTAATGTCCTTTTCTTTGGCAATTATAGCACGTTATCCTTGGTTTTCCTGATCTATTCCTTTGTTTTTGATTGGACTTTTGAGAGTTATTAGAACTTTTAAAATCGCTTTTTAAATTTGTCGAAGATAAAAATGCACTTTCCGATTGTTCATTTGATGTGAGACTGGCCTCTTCATCCAACAGACGTGCCGTCATATTTGGGATTGTCTGTCTAGCCTCGTCTAGTGAAAGCCAAGCTTGTCTGAAGTTTCTAAATTTGGGAGGTAGACTACCAAGAATTTTGGTCATTATTGTAACGTTGCTGAGTTGTTCACCAGTCTCTCTCACATGTCGCGCGAGATTTTCTATCTTGGCAATATGCTGAGCAATGGAGTCGTTGGCGTCCATCTTGTACTGATGAAAGCGTTCGTGGACTAGCATTTTGTTCATTTCTGATTTCTGCTCAAAGATAGAGTCTAATTTCTCTAGCATTTCTTTAGACGAGTCACAATTTTCAACTAATGTGATCTGTGATAATTCCATAGCTGTAGTGAGTGTAAACATAGCAATTGCGTCGTCTTTGTTCCACTTTTCTAGTTCCTTCACTTTGTCTATTGCCGGCTTTTCCATGGCGCCTTTTGCAACATCAAAGACTCCTTTTGCCCTTAGGGCACATTTCATTTGAAATTTCCATTGGTGATAATTATTGCCGTCGAACTTATTTACGTGTGCTACGTCAAACTTTTCGGCCATTATTTCTATTTTGGTCTCGCGGATTTTAGAACTTCAAACACACGACACAATGCTGTTTGCTGATCGCGCGAACCTAATGATAAATAAATGGCGAATCACGTCGCTTCATAACGCGAGCGCGAATTCACGAAACGGATTTGTGAATTACCCGACGGACAGTTTTACGAAATATTACGTGGATATTCACGCGGTTGTTGGGTGCCTGGGCCCATAACCTGTTAAACACTTTGTTTTAAGTTTGGAACGCACTTTTTATTTAGCGGTACGCACACGGTAAGAGCTCAACATGAGTGTTACATGACGCCAACCACACTAGCTCAAAAAGAGGCTTAAAGAATGTATTCGTGCGCCACACTATTGGGCACTCATACTGTTGGTTATGAGGTTAGGCCTAAACAAGCATGATATTTTAAACATGTTTTGACAGAAAGTTCTTGAAGAATAAGTGGGATGTCATTTTATCAGATGTACTCTAGATAACAAATATACCGTATTTTCAGTAGAAGTCTTTGAAAGTAAAAAAAAAAATCCTTATTTTTCATTTGAATTTACATTTATCTGTCATTTTCATGTTGGTAAAAAAAAATTAAAATAAAAGAGTATATTTACATTAAAAAAGAATTTTTTTTTAAGAGATAAGAAAGAATTACTTAAATCTTGTCTATAAAGGGAAAATGGCACCGAGCTGATATATTAAATGTAACATTAAAAGGAGGATAAAAGGCTAAGGCCTACACACTTAACCAGAAAATTGTAGACCTCAAAGTTCACAATTAAAACACAACAAAATATAACTAGTTAATTTTCGAGATACATCAGTCCGCCTCTTCAGCAGAAGAAAGTAAAACCTCTAGCCATGCTGTCATAGTCCAGTCTGTGTTTTACTCTTTTCTGCTAAAGAAGGGGACTTGTGTATCTCGAAAATTACCTAGTTATATTTTGTTGTTTTAATTGTGAACTTTGAGGTCTACAATTTTCTGGTTAAGTGTGTAGGCCCTTCTATCTTCCTTTCACTGTTTAATTTTACATCTTGCCTAGACATTTTTGTAACATAAATGATTGTGATACGTACTGAGGACAGGTAATGTCTTATTTGTGAAATACCCACAATCTTAAGTTTTTACTACCTACTTTTATATCTGCAGACTATGTTCAAAGGGGAAACCTGTCTTCAGGACGGGGTGCGCTTGGCGAAAGGTTAAATACCATTTATACACATGGGTACTTTAAACTTGTACTGGTTAATAGTTTATATGCATAGATGTATAGGTCCTAATTAGAAACAAACAAGTGAGAAATGTACAAATTAATTATATTAAAAAACCATTGTATCAATCTAAAAATACCACTTAAAACATATTTGTTGGATTTAAGTTTTGTTGAGTTTTTTAGTTTGAAATAACATTTTTTAAGACCAATAGTAAAAATAGTAAGTAAATGTTAATTCTGTTTGTAAATTCTCATTCAGTTGTAAATTAATGAATGGTCTGGGGAGTGGTTGTTAGGTTTGTACTTTCATTATGTTGGGTTCAGCCAAGCATGTTAAACTCGTTTGATCATAACGGCCATATTCAATATTGTCACCTTATGTAAAAATAATTCAATAAGTACTTTTTTTATTTAAAAAAAGAAAATTCCTCTATGAGTGTTTCAATCCCTCTTCAATATTTATCAAAATATAAAATTATGATATAGCATAGTTAAACTCCTCTTATTTTTACCCGGGAATTTTTGTAGTGTCGGTCAAACATTCTTGAGAAATTTGACCATCTGTGAAACTTTTTGAATTTAATGGAATAAAACGTTACAAGGGTAGTTTCTATCATTCCCAAATTGAATTTTCCTACACAATTAATAAAAACTAATCGGTCCACATTGTTGATTGTCATAAAACCTCACCTAATCATGGATTAGGTCATATAGATGTTTGACATGCCTCTACTAAACAATCAGTAAGCATAACAAACACTATATATTTTTTAGCACCGGGTCTTACTACCTGTTCAGATTTTATGTTTATGTACTAATTACACTAGTGGTTTTAGGGATTAGGGAGGTTATATTCAGTGGAAATGTACTCAAATTTGTGTGGAGAAAGAGTGGAAAACCATTTTGAAAAAACCAAAGTACACCCGACCAAGATTCGAACCTCGATCTCCCTGTCATTGGCAGTCTGGTCTACTGCGACAGTAGCGTCTTAGACCAGGCGGCCACCAACATTATAAAAACAGACGTATTCAATTTTTTACATTTTTTTGAATGTCCTTCACAAAAGCCATCCATGCTTTAAATTTCCTATTTTCGGGGTTTTAGGCAAAGCTAATGTATTACAATCAATGTTAAATGCTCACATATAAATTAGTTGAGGACAACGTTTGTTTCCATTTTACTGACATTTTGAGCAATACCTTGTACTGTGGTGGATCTTTCTTTAGAATTTGAAATGTACTCTAGTACCAACACTAGTCTTCAAACATAAAAATTCATTCACAATTTAATTTTAAAGCTTTTGAAATTATTACTGCTATATTCAGCATAAAAACAATACCATTCAATTTAAAGCATCAGGGATGTTTAGGGTCAAAGGTTGAAACCAAACCTCTCAGTTTATAATTTGAAAGTGAAACTACTTAACCAACACTGCATATTTAAACATCTTAAATAATCATGTTCAAAGTATAATTTTAATGTTTGGTTCACCATAATCTTACTAATATTATAAATGCGAAAGTTTGTGTGTTTGGATGTTTGTTGCTCAATCACGTCAAAACTACTGAACAGATTCGAATGAAACTTTGTAGGTAGGTAGAGTATGTCCTGGAATAACATATAGGAATATTCCCAACCTTTGATTTTACATTAATTTTACAATACTAATGTTTAAACTTTTCGTCGGGCGAAGCCACGACGGGTAACAGCTAGCTGTTAGTTATATTTTAGTAGACAAGCCATGTGGATATTTTTGCAAGGAATAATTATATCGTTTTTACATATTTTTGGCTTAGTTGTTAAACAGAATTTTCTGAGCTTAAGATTTGTTTATTTTATCTGAGCTCAAGCGAGCTTCCTAAAGAGCTCCCAAGTATTGAGTTGAATCATGTTTTAGTCCAATAAATTACTAAAACTTAACTATGTAAATAAAAAATAAGTATTTTATTAAAAATAGAAAAAAACTCTTTGAAATGATAAAAGTATAATATTTTTACAATGAAGAATAGTTTTAAAATTAAAATAATAATTGGAGATGTAGTAAATAATTATATTTATTTTTAAATAAACTCAAAATGATTAGTAACTGAAAAATTAATTTTGATTAAAAATATTATAGATGTACAACTCTTAAATTCCCTTCCTCTCTATATTGCAGCTATTTACGGCGCTGACCCTTGACATTATCTCAGAGAAATAAGTTAAATACATTTTACATATCACACTTTTACACTGGGTTTATTTAATTTATTTTCACACTAAGCTATTTGTGTTGTAGGAGCTCTACATTATACACACTTTATTTATATCTCCCTCCAATGTTGTAATATCAACATTGTGGGCCCTGGTACAACATTTGTTAATGAGCATAGTGAAAGTTTTTAAAATCAAAAGGGAACTTACTAAAAAAAAAGCATATGTGTTGACTATATCACCTTAGACTAATTAATTAATTACAAGTACGGTATTATAACATTGTATATATTGAGCTTTTATATAGTTTTTACATAAAACTTCTCCAAATAATGTTTAAAAAAATAATCATATTAGCTTTGTTGAATGTGCCTGGATGAATTAACAATAAGGTTTTATTTTTATATACACTTTATAAAGTATGATTTAAATTTACTATTCCATCTCGTAATCTCAAATTCCTAAATTTAGTTGTTGGTCCAATCGCCACACAACAGTCATCACTTCACTTCACCATCGGAAAAATGTTACTAATTGTTAAGCTTTTTGTTTTAAAAATTAGTCACTGATTAGTGTAACAAGAAAGTCATAATTTAAAGATAAACATTAAAATGACATGTTGGTCCCTTATTTAGTATTATCATAAATAGATACATTTAGATTTTCATTTTTATGGTTTTCATTCCTTTTAAATCCTTACAATATCTTCTACAAATGTGCTTCGCAAATAGTTCTTTATCAATTTTAATTTAATGAATGATCGTTCCGATATTGGCACACTTAATGAGAAAGTTAAAAATAAATATATTGAAGTATAAATACCTGGGAAAATATAAATAAGGGATTAATTATGAATAACAATTCCTTTACTTCTCTTATTGAAGAAATTTAGTTATTTATGGTCTTAAACTAACCGTGAATGATAGGAGCTGACCACTCAAGGAAAACATTAAATCAGATCAATACCCATTGTACAGATGTTCTGCGGCTTCGTTTAGTCTCCCCTCGGTTGCCTATTGTAAAGTTGTAGGCGCAGTGCCGCAAAGCTATCAACACTATTATTCAAACTTTAACAACGTCTCTCAAGTTCCATTGCAGCAACATTTTATAATTGTTTGAATTAATTTCCTCGTCACTTTTGTCCAACTTATTTAACTCTCTCTTCTTTTTTTCAACAATTCTTTAAAGACATAGTTATTATTGGAAAGAAAAACATTGACATTGTTTTCACTATGAATAATTTTGTCATGGCCTCTGAAAGGCAAACTACAGAAAGCAAGGGTTAGAATTACCTGAACCACCAAGTCCAGAACTTTTGCCTCTGATTATACATCATACACTTGTAAATATGAAGAGTATATCCTCCTTTCACTGCAAATAACCAGCATGCGTAGAATAGACAGACAAAATATTTGCTAATACGAGTACAATAGGCTGTCCAACTCACAACAGAACCATAAAATGGGATCAATAGGAGCAGTTTTTCTCTTCCATAGCAATACCTTTTAATTGTTGAATATTTATTGATCTAATTTTTTTTTTAAGTTTTACTTGCTTATAAAATTAATTATAAATATGTTTTTATTGAAATATATGCATTTAAAAATATTATTTTCTTAATGGTCCCCTAGAGCAGTGGGCTGTGGGCTAGCACCACGAGATGGATGGTATGTCGCACTCTCTCACCCTCCTACATTCAACAACTATTTCCCTCGGCTACCAACATTAACATTCCAAGGTAAAAATCTCTGAAGACTATCCTCTATGTTGGGTTATTCTCATTTCATATACTGAGTTTTATATACGCCGATTTGCCGGTGACAAGGTGGTCGGGACTATAATTCTGGCTAGATTTACTGAGAGTAGTTTTCCTAAATGCCTTCCTATTCTTCTACCAAGCAAATTCGGGTACATTTACTCTAAACTCTAACTTCCTCATCCCTACTTCACTAGTGAAATTAAATGTGTATAATCTGAGACATTGAAATTATTTTTTTCCTACAAATATACATAATTTTGCAACAAATAAATTGATAGATCATCTGAACTTTATTGAGAGACTGTTTAAAGATTCGCATTCTATATTTTTAATACTAACCGCACAACTATAAGTGTATCATGATATAATTCGCGAGCGGCCTTATTCAGAATAATTGACTAAAATAATTCTGTGATTTTACAAAATTTATAAATCAAATAAACTTATACAATTTTATAATAGGTTATAATATACTCTTGTTTGTATTTATAAAAAGTAATCTAATTTTGATAAATAAAGTTACTCTGAAAGTATAAGTTATGTTAAAATTAAACATGTTAAAAGTGTCTTATTACAGCCTTATCTATATTATATATTATATATTCTTATATTCTTATTATAAATAAAATAAATAAGGTGTTTCTGTACCTAGCAAAGAGACAGAAATTGTGGTACTTAGCTTGTTTGCTAATTTAAAATGTATATGTATATTTTCAAACATTAAAACAATCAAAGGAACTAATTTTACATATGTAGTTAAGTAGTATTCATAATTTAATTTACAGTAAGAAAAATATTCTATAGCACATGCATTAAGAATGATCCTTTATATCCACCACCTAGAGTTTGATTACATTTTGTGTGTGAAACATGATAAAAATTATATAGATCTATTGTCTATAAGAACAAAGATATTGATATTAACACGTTGTTAAATATTAAAAGTTTAAATATAGCTTATAAGGAGTGACATTATTATTTTAACATTTTTCAACAAGTTTTGTAAAAAAAATTAAAGACTCTTTTTGGCACACCAAAAAAATGTTTGCATTATTTTTGGTGCTATTTTACATAAGAAATTATAAAAATTTGATGTACATTCACTAAGTTTTATACAACTAATATTATTTTACAGATTTTTTTTAGCACCGCATCTTAGGCATGTAACCCAAACAATTCCTATGTTTAATTAAAAATCACTGTTTAAATAATCATGTAAACTAAAAAAATTAACAAGATTATATTTATAGTTTTAAACGTTTAAAATATTCTTACTAGTTTTTATATTATATTTGTTTGATTTTTTTAGACATATAATTTATGAATGGCTTATGCTGGAAACTACTTATTAAAACAAAAACAAATTAATTTATCCAGTCCACACTGCCTCTCACAACTTTTACAAAAGTATCAGTGCTCCACAAAACTCATGACATTTCTTATAAGCTATGTCATCACACTACTTTGCAATTGAAAAAGTGACTCAACCACACACCAAATAGTTTCTTGATGGTAGTCATTGTATTTTTGACTGCAATGTGATTTAATCTGACATTCTTTAATATTAACTATACTGCATTATAATCTTTGTAACAAAAAACAAGTTAAGTTTCATGCTTGTAACAACCGTGTGTTAAAGAGGGTAGCAATTGTGGGAAGTCGTGGACTTTATCACTACTGGCCAGTAGGGGTTGGTCTTCCCTCATCTTCCCATGCATTTTCTAGTAAAATTCCTTGAAATTCTTCCTAATTTTCTTTAATTAGGTTAGATAGTTGTAAAGTATCTTCTACTTGAACTAGTGTATTGCTGAAATTGTATTTTTATAATAAAACTTATATTGTTTAAATAAACTTGTCAAATGATTCTAAGTTATAAATCAGTTTTTCTCAACTCATCAATTTTTACCACAATGGTACACCAAAATCATGTAAAATCTTGCGATACACCAATCATTTCTTAACCCTAGAGGTGTTTTTCTACTAAACACCTTTTAACACAAATCACTGCCTTATTTTTTGTTGTATTTCAACACTTGAGATTTATTTTTTATATATAAATTGAAATAATAGTGATAAAACAAGCTGTCATGACATGTCAGTGGAAAAAACACTTCTAGAGTTTAGAAAAGTACACTTTGTTTGCCCTGAAAGGTAGCAGTCTTACCTTGACTGGATACACTATGGACCTATCTTATAAGCTGCTCCATGGTGAAACCAATAAAGCTAAACTTACATAAAACATGCTATTGGCTTTACTAGTGATGTAAGTTTGTAAGTTACTGGCAAGAAAGAATGGGCATGTGAGCTAAAACTTTGCGGTTAATTGAATTATTTTTTTCCAAATTAATATAACTTGAAATAGCATTTTGTGATTTTTAGTATAAAAAATTTTCAAACAAATATATTGAGCCATTGAAATTGAATTTGTGGGATTTAATGCTCTCATGTATCAGGTTTATTAAACACAAGTACCACCAGTGAATTATTTTAAGCACCACTGGACATTGAACAAGAGACCCCTAGACTTGTCTACTTCCTTAACTACTTGGCCTCAGGGATTGTGAGTGCTAACCACCTAAACTAAGACACCAAATTTAGTATAAATGTGAAAGCTATAAGCTCACAAAACACCCTTGATAATTTGTTAAAATTTAGCTTTACTGCCAGTACACGTTAAAGTGTGACTTTTTTTTTATATAACATTTTAAGACTAGTTCAAATGGGAGTAGGTTAAAATATGAAATTTTTTATTACATTTTAAGATTAGTTCGAATGGGAGTAGGTTTATTAAAAAAAAGGCATACATTATTGTAAACATTTATTTTAAAATGTATTTGTTTTTGTTACAAGATATTGTATACATTGTTTTTTTATGATAGAAAACTAGTTGTAATTTTATTTTTAGATCAAAATAAATATTTTTTATCTTACCAAAACATGGATTTGATTTTATGGTATTTGGTAAACTATGCTCATGTTAAGTTATGCCTCATAGTTTATTTATATTTATCTAGAAGTATTGTCTGATGGGAGAATAGTGTAGGGCATGGGGGCCTTGAGTAACGAGCACTCGATCATCCCCCCCCCTGTTCCCCCCCTGTTCCCTCCCCAAATTTGGTCTTCTTTTAAAAGAAAATATTAACTTTTTTAATCTTCTTTTGTAAAAAAAAGTTGCTTATCAACTTTGTAATGACTGTCGTACATGCCTTCAATGTCTATTTAGGTAAGCAGAGTTTTTATTTAATATTATGAAATAAGTTCAAATAAGATTGTAATAAATTATATCCTTTCAAAAATGTTTATTTTACTTCACTAAAATAATATGTCTAATGTCTATACCTAAATGGGGTTGTTACACTCCCCTTGCCCCTCGCCTTGGATAATCAACTCGCGTTCTTACAACCCAGGGCCTGCTGAATACTTATCAGAAACAAAGCAGTGGGCCAACCATTGAAAAAAATATTCACGATCACTATTATTATTTACTAAGCTAATTTATAACAGTTAAAAATTACATAAAATACATTTGATATTAATAAATGAAAGTTTAAGATGTAACACACTTTAAATTATACACTAATTAAATATGTATATAGGTATTGAATTATGTCTAGATGCATTCTAGGCACATGTATCCTCGTGTATTTGGTCAACATATTTACAACCCTTTTAGAGTATAAGCAGGTGGAGTGGGGGAAGACTTGTTTTTTCTTTACTATCAAAGAGTTTTAACTGTGTTCTTTTAGTTGGTTTTAGGTCTAGAATTTTTTTGCAGTAAACCTTCTCAACTTAATATTATTATTATTTTATTCAGGTTATATGAAAAAATACTAATTATGCTAGTGAGTTAGGGTTGATGAAGGTTGAATTTAGAGTGAGTGTACCGCATTTGCATGGTGTGACAGTGGAAAACCTTTTAGGAAAAACCACCCTCCATACACCCAACTGGGTTCCAAACCCTGATCTCCTTGCCTTCGGCAGTCTTATCGACTTCAAGTATAGTAAAGTAAATTGAACTAAAGAAAAAGAAAAAATAAACTGTTAAGAGTAAATTTGATGAAGAAAGCCCACCTAGGGAAAGAGGAAAAATGTTATTCTATTTGTGTTAAAATGTGTGTGTGACTACATAGGTGGACATTTATGATGTTTATACAGTTCATGTATTTCAGGAAATGCTGAGGAATAACTTAGAGTCTATTGATAGGCTGTAAAATAGGTGAGTCAAATCGAAATATTCTACATTTGAACTTATATCGTGTTAATATATTAACGTATTTCTCTTTTATATGTCAACATTAATAAATAACGTTGTTTGGTAGCATTATTTTTGTGAAAATATTTATTTCACAAATAAATTAAGATCAAGTAACTTTTCTAGCCGTTAAATCTTCCTTTGAAAATTGGATAGAATATATTTTTATTTAAAACTCGTTCTCTGAAAATTGAATTGAATATATTTTTATTTAAAACTCTTTCTCTGAAAATTGGATTGTAGCTACATATTTTTATTTAAAACTATTTTTTAAGCCCCTTACCATTTCAGCTGGGTAGTATCACGTTTGGAAACGTTGCGGCTGGAATTGAAGAGCTGTGCGATTTTAATCAATTACACACCCGGTGAAAAAACAATTCTCTTTAATTTAATAAGGAGGTTCAGTGACATTATAGAAAATAAAAAGACCGATGCAGCATCAAATAGTGAAAAAAAAAAAAAACATGAGCTGTGTCTGAATAGTCCGTCTAAGGGCCCTTGGAAGCAATGTGCACTTTAAAGTTGCAATGGCGTCGGCTTAAGGTCATTCGCCCATCAAAATTTTATTGTATTACTTTAATAAGTGTATAAATATAAGCTATAAATATTGATTCAATGATTTCAAATCATTACAGTTCTCGAGTTATAAGTAGTC
>CABFWB010005474.1:0-44479 GCA_902151455.1 Timema bartmani | reverse complement strand
CAATCCGAAGGAAGAAATCTGTTGACTCTGGCTGGGCTTGAACCCACAGACATAGAGTCCTGAGGAGAGCACTTTACCCCAATACCACCAAGGTCGACACGAACAAACTCGGCAACTAGGAAACTTGTTTGTAATAATTCAAACAATTAATATGTAAGCTCAGCATTTGGAGTGAATCAAGTTGCTTGAATGAATATTTGGTCTGTTTTATCTTGTCATGATTTTTTAAAAAAATCTGTGGAGTCATTTTATTAAAATGTCTTTCAAAGTCATTTTTTTTAAATTGATCTCAAATAACATTTTAATAAAATTAAATTTTAAAATGGTTCTCATTCGTCATGATTTGCTTTCATTACAGATTTAGAACTTGCTTGATTGAGGCTTGTGAACATCCCTGTATTGTATGTACTAGGATTGGTCCAGAATCAGGCGTGCTATCCATGCACCACCACTTCCAGGCCATACACCTTGGTACAGTCGTGTGCATGTTGGAAACAAACACAATTTGAACCGTAACATAAGCAACTGTAAACAAGTTTTAGAAATATCTCTTTTTGTGACTATTTAAAAAATATATATATTTAGCTCATTTTATTTTGTTATTTATGGTACATAACTGAGATAAAACTTTAAAGTTGGCATAATATAATATTTATGTGTAATAAAACTATCAGGACTCTTTCTTTAGACTCAGAAATAAAATGTTATCTGTTGATGAACTTCAAACTTACAGTGAAATTAACTTAAAATACATCATACTTTCTTTATTACACCATTAGTACAAGATGGCTGTTTGATGCATATATACTTTCCTCTCTAATAATATGCTCTGGTGATGGATAATTAATTACTTTTAACACATTTAAATTGTTAATTTACCTATCAAGCCCTTCTAGCAAATATTTCTGATGGTGTGAAGGCTATTTCTACAGATAACATTGCATTATGCACGTCTTTTAACAGACACTATATTAATAATACATTTGGTGTTGGTCAAACGCTCAGAATAATTTGTTTTAATATATCATAATTTATTTTTAATGTTTGAATCGGCCGAACAAATGTAAAGCCATTATAAATTCTTGTATGTTGAGAGCAAACTTGCGGCTGAAAGCCGTGTCTTTGTTGACTTTTGAACTAATGGACGAATTTCAACCAAATTTGAGTGCGCACAGAAGTAAAACATTGTTAATTTGTTTGTTTAGTTTTAACTGATAGTCAAGTATTGGGTTTTAAGTTGTCCTATGGATGCTTTCCTCTTGGGACAGTTAGTTTTATGAGCTACTGACAGTCGACAGTTTGTGGCAGCCATTTTACTAAATATTTAGCTGAGGAAGACTTACCTGGTTTGTTCAGATTATTTTATAACTTATCTCATGAGATATTTTTCTCACTACAAAAGAAATAACAAGGAGCTTATATTTATACTCTATCTGTCATTTGTAAGCACTTTTGTCCACACCAGTAGCGCTAGTACCTGTCAGATGTTTTGGATACTGACGTAAATCTCAATGCAGGCAGCCAGAAGGGTGTATTGAGGGTGGTTTTTTCAAAATGATGTTAAACTCACCCTCCAAACAATTGCAGGTACACTTCCTTTCTATTCAACCTTATTCATCCATAACATGATGAATAAATCAGCATTAAACTTTTATATTAAGTTAGATGAGGCACCATCGTGCATTGTCCCAACTTGGAAGACTTGGGTTCTATTCCCGATCATGTGAGTTAAGAGGGCATTATCCCCCTCTTAGACTCTCCAGCCTCTAGTGACAGTGTGTGTTAAGGGGGCGTTCTCCGCCCTCCTAGACTCTCCAGCCCCTAGTGACTGTGTGTTAAGGGGGCGTTCTCCCCCCTCCTAGACTCTCCAACCCCTAGTGACAGTGTATGTTGGCGCAGGTTTGATTACCGCCAAGTCTCCTTGAGAACACCGATGGCACTGGAGTCCAACTCTTGGCTGGCGTCAAACAACTCTGCTAACAGGGACCACACGGGCGTCGTCAAGACGCGTGACGAGCAGCTGGGACAGGTCTGTCTGTCATAAGCTGACATGTACAGTTTACTTACCTCGCAAGTTGGGGATGGATTTGTAACCAAGTGCATTTTGGGTGTTTGTCAATCTTCGGGAGAATACTGAACTGTTTGATTAAACTTCACACTCCTTAGCCTGTTTCCTTAGATTATATAAGTCAAGTCTCAAATAGTTCACTCACTGGTACTCGAGTGTTTAAAAACACAATATAACATGTCAGTAAGTACACTTAGAACTTGTGGTAAACCTGCTTTGGTTGCCATTTGTCACTCTCAATAGATTGGACTGCCAAACAACGACGAAAACAGGGTTCGAATCCTGGTTGGGTGTATTCTGGGTGATTTTTCACTCTCTCTCCATGGAATGAATACATTAAAGTAGGTCTAGTAACTCTTCAAGCTGTCAGGTAAGGTTCTACATATCTGTGTGGAGGAACCCTGCAATTTGAGATCTGACGATGTGGTCTGTTGAGCAGTCGCTGATAACGACAGTGTTGCCAACTACTGTCCGCAGGTCACTCAACAGCACACGGGGACTCAGAACTTTGTGGGTGGCGGTGAGGACGTGGTGACACAGAGCCAGCAGAGGGGGCTACTCAAGATTCCGTCCTCTGTTGGAAAATGTTCCATGTTCACGCAGACGGAGCACACAAACAGGTAAACCCTGTACCCTTGTGCCCTTCCTCCTCCCCTCGCATGCTTCCTCCTCCCCGAGGACTTACATCAGCCACTGATGTCACGTTGTTAATTTTTGATGGTGTCTGCCAGTTAGAAAATGAGATCTTGCTCTTAAAACACTTGAAATTAACTTTCAGTTCAGGAATGTTTGTGAGCCAATTTCACTGCAGCTCAGATTAGTTGGGCTTTATATACTTTGCTCAAAATAAGTAAAGACTGCGAGAAATGTAAATAATTGTCTTACTCTGTTTCTTATCGTGAAATATGGTAGGTTGTGTTACCTGTCTACAGGGTGTCTACTATCCGGGAAAACTGGGATTAGCCGGGAATTTGGTTAGCTACTAAAAAAAAATGAGAAATTGTTGTATTACTCAAAACATGAAATACAGTAATCGGTAAATTACAATGTGATTCAAATGTCTTTTTTTGTTTGTAGCTGTATAATATATTTTATAATTTATCTAATTCTGAGTAGACCATATTAATACAAATTTAAAAAAAATTATTTAAATTTTAAAACTTATTATTATTCAAGTGTGGGGGGAAGGGTGTGACATACTTTTGAGTCCAGGGAATTTTTATGAAATGATCAGGGGAATTGTCTGCAATTTCATTGGTCGAGTTGAGTAGACACCGTACATCTACTTAATATATCGCTTAATTTGGTCGCCTTTGGCCACGACTTATGCAAACTTAAAACTTTCTTGCTGTACAACACTTATATAAATATAAATATTTATATTTTCGCAATTAAAAACTTTTTAATTCTCAGGGTTCATTTTTTATTAATATATGGTGTAGTTCTGGCTGCGACAACTTTTTACAAAATACAAACACTGATAACATTTTATTAGAGTTGGGTGGAAGCCACTGCTTTACAAATCAGAATCCTGTAATAATTATGAACATAAGAGGAAATATAACATAACATAATAGTAGAAAATACAAATTGTAACTAGATGTTAACATTCTTTCTTATAATACATTCATTATAACATTCATACATTCAGTTGAGTGTTAAATTACTGGTCTGGGGCCTGGTTGTTGAGATCATTTTATAATTATAACTGGTTCTGGACCATTATTGAGCAGAATTAGAGCGCTAAAACAAATTTCACTTGAAAATTTGATTTTTCTTGGATTTGGTTTCGAATCTGAAATTTTCTTGAATATCCTTAAAGATTTGTGTGATTCATGGGCCCATCCTTAGTATTTATAATATATATCAAAAGTGACAGGTACAGATAGCATGAACTGTATGTATGAATACATGAAAGTAGATCAGCTGTCAGGGGGACCCAACTTGTAAATAACTGCGTGTGCTGATGTTTTGTTTCCGTCAAGGTTTACACAGACAGAGCAGCCATCAAACCGGTATGCAGGTAGCTGTTTAGAAACTGGTAACACAGTCTGCAAGACCGACTCAACCACGGCTATGTTCGACCCTTCCAGCTTGCAACAGCAACAACAACAGCAGCAGCAACAGCAACAAGGCACCAACAACACGCAACAACAGCAGATGTACACGACAGCAAACAACACCGACACCAAGAAGGACGTAGGAGACAAGTCCGCCAACACGGTCGAGTTCCCCTTCTGCTACAACGTGAACATGCTGCAGAAAGTGCACCAGCAGCAAGGGGGCTCTACCACTGGGGTCCCTGTGGGTGCCCTCACGGGTGACGACAAGGGCTGTTATCGCTTTGACGTGGCACAGCCGTTTGGTTATAACTATGCTCTGGTCAACCAGATGTCGCTCGCTGCGGCTGCCTCGACGTTCAAGTGTGACGTGTGTGGTCTGGTGTTTGGACACCTGTCACTCCTGAACCACCACAAGCGGATACACACGTCTGTAAACTCGGTTAACGCCGGCACACAGAGCGGTGGCAATGAACGTCAGTACACTTGTGACATCTGTGGGGCGTGTTTTAACCTCGCGGGAGAGCTGAAGAGCCATAAGACGGGGATGCACGGCAAGAGCCACACTCACGCCAGCCACACGCATGTCAAATGTTGCGATTCCTGTGGCGTGGAGATCAACACATGCGAACATCACAAGGGGAAAAAGGGAAAATTCGTGAAATGCGAGTCTTGTCTCGACATTGCGGGGAGCAACTCGAGTGGGTCGATGAACAACGGCGGGGCTTTCAGCGGTAACAGTTCTGGCGGGGAGGGGAACTCGAACAACTCCCCTCCCGGCGTTGTCAACAACGGGGATATAAAACCGGGCCACCACCCGGTGAAACGTCGCGGGATGGGCAGTGTCACCAAGTGTCACAAATGCAATGGCTCAGGCCTAATTTTTATTGGCGGCATCCGCAATAATTCCTCTGTGGACAAGCCTTTCCACTGTAATGTTTGCGACGGCACGTTCTCGAGGTACTCCAGCCTCTGGAGTCACAAGCGTCTCCACAGCGGGGACAAACCCTTTAAGTGTGAAACCTGCGGTCTTGCATTCGCGAAGGCGGCGTACTTGAAAAACCACGGCCGCGTCCACACGGGCGAGAAGCCTTTCAAGTGCGCCGTCTGCGGGATGCAATTCTCGCAGAGCCCCCATCTCAAAAACCACGAGCGCATCCATTCGGGCGAACGGCCCTACCAGTGTGAGGTGTGCGACAAGACGTTTGCACGCCACTCAACGCTATGGAACCACCGGCGCATTCACACCGGTGAGAAGCCCTATCGCTGTGAGGTGTGCGGCTCGGCGTTCAACCAGGCAACTCATCTCAAGAACCATGCCAAGGTCCACACCGGCGAGAAGCCTCATCGTTGTGACATCTGTGATGTCGGTTTCGCCGACCGGTTCGCGCTCAAGCGGCACCGGGGTATCCATGAGAAGTATGGTCGTACGGCGCCCAACACAGGGCCCAATGGCACCTCCAGCAACAGACCATGGAGGAGTTGTACAAATGTGAGGTGGGGGGTCCCATAGCGTTTCCAGGTTGTTCACGCCCCCACGAGGACAAGCAATGAGACAAGGACTCTGGTGACGAGGTCACAAGTGGTGTGGGGGGCCCCAAGTACCAGGAGCTCGTCATAGATGAGGAAATTCTGTGAGCTTTGAGCGGGCGAGAGGGTCTCTCAAGGGCCCCTCGGCGTTGTCGGCTGAACGGCGGGCAGGCGTTTGCTGGCGGCTGTGGGCCACTTGTGGGCTGGCAAAAATTGAACGGCTGCCAGCACTCGTCTGTCAGTCGCTTGGCGGACGCTGTGGGGCCCAATTTATGCCCGTGGGGAGGGCAAGCGTCAAACGTACAAGTACAAAACCGTATAGTTGAGTAATGCACACAAACAGTGCACTAAAATACAATTATTGTGTTTTTTGGGATGATATTCATTGAAGTATCGTCTGAACAGTTTTTGGTTCGAATTTTCTTGTTATGTTATCTTGACTTATAGCTTTCTAGATGATTAGGCTGCTGCTACGTTTATTTCACACAGATTTATATCCTAATTAATTACTTCAGGGATAATGAGAAACTCCAGTATGTTCTGTGGAAAGTTAAACTTGTCATTAAGTCAACTAATATCTTGAAAACCTACAAATAAAATTAGTTTTATTGTAAATTGAAGGAAACAAGATTTTGTTGTTCTTATCATCCAATGCTATGATGAAATAGCACTGTACATCTTGGTCAACATTGTGTAGTCTGGATCAATCTCGGCATTCTTTCAACGGAATAGACAAACTCACTCGAGACCGGTTGACACTGGCCGTATTGATTTTCTTCGGGCTCTTGTCGTGGCTCTGGGCTAGTGTAGGGATTCATTCGGATCATAATTCTCTCTGGGCTTGCTTTGTTGTTTATTTCGGCTCTTGCATCATCAATTTTAATTCTCGCCCCATTAGAAACATACATTATATTTTTACTGTTTAGTTGTATTCTTTACACTCTGTTCTCACATTACATTGTCAGTGCATTTTTAGGGAGTGAGTGTTTGTGAATATTCAGTAGCTACTTTATTGGGGGAGGGAATTTAATTTCTCTTTAACAAAATAAATCCTGGAGGGATAGATTTCTCTTGGGTTCATTTGCAAATGAAATGAAATTAGAAGCGTAGCGAATAAATAATCTACACAAAAATGTCAGGTTACATTGAAAGACGACATTGGGGTTCCTCAAGACCGGGGTGCTCCGGTGTGTTTCTCTTAGCTATGTCACCATTCTTGTTTTTATCAATTCTAATTTCTTGTTTCTGTATTCAAATTCTTCTACTTCTCTGAATCCAACCTTTCATAAAAAAAAAAATGCTATGCTGTAATTTATTTTTTAAAAAAACCCTTAAAAGTTAAACATTTGTTAACATTTGCTTAGTAGTAAACTGGTCTAAGGCATCGCTTTCAATCCTGGTCGAGTGTACTGATGGTGGTGTTTCCACGCAAATGTGAGTACACTTCCTCTAAATTGTACTTTCCTCATTCCTCGCACATTAGTACATAGTTGTGCAACCTAAACTGGTGACAGTATAAAGCTTTTAGCAAACCCCCATGTTTTGTTTACATAGCTCGTGTTGGGTTTGTTTGGACACCAGAGGGTTCCTTTATTGGGGTTTGTTAGGGGACGATCAAGGAATATAGTTTGATATCTCTAGTTAATGTTAACATATTGGCCTGAATATGGTACCGTGCAATTAACATGACTCTAATATTCTGAAGGTGTTCTACATGAACAATAAAAGGTCTCGAATATACCTCGAGGTAAAAACTTAACAAATTTGACAGTTTTATTAGGTCCTCTGAATGTTTCTCTGGATGCGCAGATACTCATAAACACCAACCTTTTGAAGTTATCAGAACAGTTACATTCAAGGGTGGGAATACTCACTTTATTTATTATTATAAGTGCCCAGGTGTGATAGTTCCCGCGCTTTCACTTTTTTTGACATTGAATTTGTTATTAGACATGCATGTGCGTGCTGATTTTTGCTGGCCTTCCACTACAGCTACAGTATGCTACAAAATAGAACTCTCGAGCACAGTTTTTGAAATGATATTTTCAGAAGGAAAATCCTCGCACAATATTCAGGCCGATACAGTATCCACCCCCAACCCACCCCACCGAGCTTGAATACCCAGCTAAAAAGTAAAGGATGAAAAGGAAATGTTACATTTGTGTGGGTAATGAATGACAGGGGCTTTAACCCCTACCTCCCAGGTAATGGTCGGTTGTGTACATTTTGACCTCCTCCTGTACTCCTTGGTCCTGTCCGCCTTCTCTTCTTTCAGCAGGGAAACGGCTCACAAACTCTTGAGGTTTTGCCAATAAAATAGTTATAAACAGCCCAAATACAAATTAATGTTTCTCTTACAAATCCTGTGGTAGTTAAATAATTACATGTTGCGACTAAATATCTTATTCACCAGAACAAGCCGAAATATGCTAAATATTTTAGCTTCTAAATTTAAATAAGTACGTACAGTTGTTTTTTAATAAAACAATACAAACTTGGACAGAATATTTCATGTATTCGATTCAACTTGACTTCGGCACATCCTGACATCGACCATTTCAAATAATTGACCAGAGCAAAGTTACGGCCACATGATTAAATACACTCGTCACGGTGAGTTGGCGGACACAGTCACATGTTCCTTGTGACGGGCGAGCTTACAACATGATGCAATCGAGTGTTATATTTTGCGGTTGACATAAAGCTGCTTTGGCGTTTGAACTGCTGTGTAATAAGTTGAAGTTCTAGATCAATGTTTCCTGAACTATGGCACGCGCCCCCCCAGGGGTACACTAAACATTTCAGGAGGTACAGAACTTACCACTGAATTTTATTATTCATAAAATTTTTTTTAACAATTTTCTTATAAAAAATTTAACGCACTTTTGACGAGATGTCATGGTTTTCATAAATCGGTCTTTCCTTCTGACGCGGCTTTTTTCAAGATATTAAGAAGATCAGTAAGGACTACATTGGTTAGTCCATAGCCCCAAGAGGGGTATGCGACTGGAGAGAGTTTGGGAAACACTGATCTAAAAGATTGTTTGCTTTTAATACTAGAAAAAAAAATCTTATCAACAAATCCAAATTTTTTTTGTAACCTGTTTATTTTACTGGTAAAAATAAGGTTTTCCTAGAAATTTTACTGAAGTATTTATTTGATCTATATTATTATTACCGTCTTACTACCCACTCGGGCTATACACACTTACGCTAATGTGTAATGGTAGGGTGATTGTGAGATGAAATGGAGGACCTACAGTTTAACGTGAGATCCGAACCACGGTGGTAGGCCTGGCATTCCACACATTCACAAGTTGTGATTAATACACGTCTTGTCAGAGGTGAAGGAAGGGTTTGTCAATCAGATAAATCTGTGCCGGGACCGAGGATTGAACCCCGGTCACCTCATTTGATCTATAAACTAACCTACTTAAAGTATGTATAACCTAAACGGGTAAAACATGCGGGGACAGAAAGTTATTAAGAATCTTTTAACACCTTTCATTCATGTTAACAATTTAAATTTTGAAAGCATTAGTAAAATTCTACTTTAATCTTGCCAATTTTTGCCTTTGAAAATTCCACAAGGGATACCAAAATAAATGTGTTTTTTGTTGGTGGAATTTATCTCTGGTGACCGATGACTGCCTATTATTCGAATCTGTTTAGTTAAATTGATATAAATTGTTAATAATAAAAAAAGGAAAAAACTAATAAGTGTAGATTTACTGAAGAAAGCCCATCTAGGAAAAAGAGGGAAAATGTGGAAAGACTCCAATCCATGAAGGTGATACCTCCTGTCTTCTCTAGTGTGACTAATTCTCGTATGTACGGTAGAAGATAGAGAGAAGTCACCTTTGTGCATTGGATTCTTCCCACATTTTCCCGCATCATTAAATTTACAATTATTAGTTTATTTTTCATTTTTCTTTATTTTTATCAATTTCCATTATTATAAAATCATTTGGCCATTGGGACAGTTCATTGTTTAACATAAAGAAATGCAAATTACTATAGCAACATAATTGTTTTTTCTGAGAATCATATTTGAGACATCTCTTAGTTATATCATACACATAAGGAAAAACGTAGTTACAAAATACAAAAACAAAACATAGCCTAGGACAGTAATTTTCAGGCCCCCATCTTCAGCAGATGAATGCATAACACTTGTGTTTTGTTGCGTTTCAAATGTTAACTTTGGGACCTACATTTTCATACAATTTGACTAGTGATTTTTGCAAATTTTTATTATTAAAATTTTTTTCAAAGAATCATCGAAAAACTATAACCAATGACAGTTGAATATTAATCTGGAATCGTAATAAAAATTCTCGGTTCATTGGTTGTCTGCTTGTAGAAGTCCGACACTTTTTTGGTAAAACATTTTATACCAATTTTTCCATGCTTTAGGCCCATTAAGTCTTTCTTGTGTGTTTATTTTTTACATTAAATTTTGATCGCATGTAAAACATACATATAATTCAAGGTTATGTAAAGTTAAATAACAAGCATTTACAATAAACTGAAGATGGTTCATAATCCCGTAGATATTTCATCCAAACAACTGAATATTATATTAGCTTGATGATTCCTACAAAGGCCTAATTCGAACCTAAAACCCAAGGAAATATAAATCCTGCGAGTATCATAGATCTAATCCAGTAGAACACTAATTTCATTAAAGTTTTAGCTTGAACTTGGTACTAACTCAAGGTTTACAACTAATTATTTGACCATGAGGAACACACTAAGTTGAAGGCTACCAACTGTGGTGTGCTGGTGCATTATTTTATTCTAAATTCTACCTTCCTCTTCTCTACTACTAGCCCAGGTTATGAATAATCACGCTTGCGTCAAAAGATGTTCTATGATCGGTGTTAGCGTTCTGCTCCATTTCTTGTGAACTACGTCTGAACAGTGTAAATAGTACAATAGTACATGAACCATGTTAGTTCAAATCAGAATCTCTGTACGGACGCTGAGATGATAATGTGTATATTATGTGTGTCGTGCTAAAGCTAGAAATTGTGTTAGAAATTGACAATTATGCAATACTTTATATTTTTTTGTTTGATAACTTTTTTTAATAATATGATAAAAAATTGTTTATCATTATTAATTTTTTTAGCAAGATGTATATATTGTAACTTAATTTTTTTAAAGTCTGCTGTAAAAAAAAACTAGTGAAAAATTATATAAACAGTATATAATACATTTTAGTCATGTTTTAATTAATTGTAAATGATTTTTTTTAATGTATAAATTTGCATTCACAAATTATAATATTCATTTTTAAAGAATAATTAACTTCTTCTAGAAATTGCAATCACAAAACCAAATTTCTGTTACTAATCTGGTGTTTATTAATATTATGTCAGTTTTTAAAGTGACTTTAGACGTTACCAAAGGTGTTAATCTCCATTTTTTAACATAAAAAATTCTCGCTCACCCTTTAAAGTATAATCTGACTTGTTCAATATCAAGTAAGCATCTAATATTTTCGAGGTTTGGACTTTATTTCACACTAATGACGAGTCAAACCGACGCATCACGCTCGCGTTAGTCCAGAGACGAGATTGAGGCTTGAATCTCTGTCGGGCGTACAAATGGTAATTTTCCCCAGTTCTGTGTTTAGTTACCCTAAATGCAAATGCATGCACACTTTGTTTGCTCTGAAATATAAAAAGCTTACCTTGTTTCCACTATGATATAGCCCAGGCGTAGGCAACATTTTAGTAGTGTTGTGCCGAAGTAATATTGCAAAGTCGCTCGGCGTGTCAACCAACCTAAGCCCATCCAAATTGTTTATATTTTTCTACTAGTCAACTAATACGACTATTAAAAACAAATTAAAGTTGATATTGTAAAATGTAAATGTAGCAACATGTTTCTAAATCGAATACATCAAATAACTACTGTTTCTTTAGTATTTAATATTTTAATATAAATCAGAATGAATATAAAAGTTTTGAAATTTTGAAACAAAACAATTGAAACATTTAAAGATAAAACAGGTCATTAAAATTATTATTCACATCATTGGTTTTGATTAAAAGTAAAGGTTTTATATTATTTTTATTCAAATCAGTCGGCGTGCAATTGAAAGTCGTTCTTGACATGTGTGCCATAGACTGATACAGTGTCTCAGGGCTAGTTTCATTGTCAGACTTAGTGTAGCGCTACACTAAGTACAGGATAATACTGTCGACCTCGGTACCTTGGGGGTATAGTGCTTGTCTCAGGACCTGATGGTCATGGGTTCAAAACCCAGTCAAAGTTGATGGATTTTTCTAGAGCGATAAAAATACACAGCACAACTTCCTTTGGAGGGGGAGAAAAATCATTGATCGTGGCTTGTTAAATTAGTAGGCTTCTTCACTCTCGCTCAGAAATTCTCATGCGCTGGTATATCTGGCCCATTGCATTCAAGTTTAGGTAGATGTCATCTTGTATTTAGTATAGCGCCACACTTGAGGTATATTCAGTCTACGAAACTGGCCCATAGTGTAATCAGTAAAGGTAGGACTAAGCTTTCACTCTATATTTTACCTTATCCTTACCCAATTGGTGTAAATATTAATACACGATCAAAAGAAGTGGGATTCAAATCTCACTTTAACTGTGCTCTCAGGTGCTGTGACAAAACTTGCATTACAAGCTAGCTAATCAAAATATAATTACCTCAAATTTAACTCTTAGAGATATTTATCTTAGTATAATCTGGACTCAAACTGGAAACTCTCATCTCAAGACACTTTTCTTACCCAACTTAAATATCATATTTCAGTCTAACATTTTTTTTAATGAAAGAAACCATTCTTCTTATGGTGAAATAGAACATATTTTTTAGTCGAGTCGTGCTCAGAACTAACACTGATGTTTGTGATGTATTCCAGGGAAATTATCTCATGCGCACAACTTGAGTTAGTTGCGTAGTAAAGCTCTTTGGTTTTGTGATTTTAACTATTGAAGGAAAATAAAAAAAAACTAATGTAAATAAAATTATGTATGAAATTGTTTAGTAATCTTATAGAAAGAAAAGAAATATATTTAAAGTTTTAGTAGTTTGTGTCACTAGAAGTGTTTTCTAACAGTTGTAAAAAAAAAAATTAGAATTATGATTAGATAATAAGCTAACAAAACTTGCCACATAAGATTACAACTATTGTAAAAAATATCTGTCTGCATGTCTGTCGTCTAGTGAATTTCTGTGAATGGACTTTAAAAAACTTTCTACATAGAATTTAATTTTTTTTAAATACAAGAGTAGTGATAATATTTAAGGAGAACCCCTTTGATTGGTTAAAACATCTTCACCTATACAATAGTGTACATGGAAATATGTATTCAAACAAAGTCGCTCACAATATGACTTCACTGACAAAGATGGACTCCAACAAAATTGTCCCATAAATTTGATGTGTGTGTGTTGTTTTTTTTACTTGAGCTTGCTTGTATACAATCTCAGTAAATAAATAAAATGGAAGCATCAAAAATCACGCAATATAAATAAACATTCATTTTAACGGTCAAGAGAGATTAAAATAGTCCGTGACAGGGGGTCAGGGATTGTACTCTGGCTAGGTGTACTGAGAGTGGTTGTAATTGTGGGTACATTTCCTTCTAATCCTCCTCTTCTCATTATTATCACATTAGAGTTATAACATGCGGATAACCTTGACCTGTGATCTGCTTTCCCTCCGCTTCGGATTACTAAAAGCAAAACTAATTTGATATTTTTTTTAATATAAAGACTCAAGATAACATTTCAACAAGCACATGACCAACATAATTGAAAACCTTGAGAAAACACTGTTCTTACTCGAGTATGTGACTTTTGAATTCAAACCTTGGTTTGTCGGGCACAAATTCAACATAAAACGTTTTATCTCCTTCAAAATCCAGCATAATGGGATACAAGTCTCAAGTTTTTTTGATTAGCAATCGATAAGATGTTTGCAGTGTTTATTTCTCTGACTCTGAGGGATTGTCATTTGTTGATTAAATCATCTTTGACCATTGAATTTATCTAATATCAGGTTTTATCATTCGTCTACAACACAGTATTTACGAAAACAGATTCCTGAAGCTTTCACTGTCCAAATGATGTGTGTTTGTGTAAATATTATGTGCAGTGTTGGTGATAACCTAAAAGATGGTGTTTCATCGAGTCTTCAGACTTTCAAACAGCCAAGGGAGGCTCCCGGACCCTCTTAGACCTCGTCGGCTTGGTTTTGTCACACCTGTAAAATAATCCCCCCTCCCCTTTTTTTTTTTATCTAATTCCTGTTTTTTCAACATTTACTTCTTACTGGCTGTTCCTTTACATTTGTAAAGTCTTGGCAATGTATTGTGTAAGCTCGTAGTCAGCGAAACTATCTGCATTTGGTTTACTTTGAGCAAGCTTACCTTTATTGGTTCCACTATGATTCAGCTTATAAGATAGAGCCATAGTGTAATAAGTCAAGGTACAAATTCTACCTCTCTTAGTCAATGAAGTGTACAATCTCATTTAGTTAGCAAGGAAATTTTTTAAATATACTATTCTAGCTTTCAGGGTCAGGTGGAGTGCCTTTTCACCAAGTTACTATTTGTAATGGAGATGGGAGGAAAGAATGAAAGCCATGATGTTTGACTTGACGGTATGGGGGGAGAAGGAAGAGGAAGTACAGGAACAACTACAAGAATGGAATGAGGAAGTGAAAGAATGTGGAATGATATCTAGCATGGCAAAGTGTGAAGTGATGGTAATGACAAGGGAGAGGGTAAGGCTATAAAGTTGGATGGAATAAAGGGGACAGCAGGGAGAGTTGTTATACAGGTGTGTAAGAGACCTGCTATGGAGAGTTGTTATACAGGTGTGTAAGAGAGACTAGGAAAGTGGAGGCCATTAGCTGTCAAGAGGTTAGACAAGATTAGGAATGAAGTTATCCGGGAAAGGGTGGAGGTACAGGGAGTACATGAGATAGTAGAGAGATGGGAGGAGCAGATAGAAAATGTGTTTAAGTGAGAGGAGAAGAATGGAAGAATTTTATTAAACCAACCCAGCCAGAAGCTGGAAACAGTCGAGGTAACATTTAAAAACTATTTGAAACTAAAAAGGTACAGAAACATTACCATTGATTTTCTTTTCTTAATAATCTTCAAGAAACTACTTTTTAAAACAATGCATTTCATATATTTATCAAAACAAAATGCAATTCGTTATATAAACTGGAGAAAGGAGTGTGAGGATTGTCCGAGAATCGGCCAGACCACGAGAGACAAAAACTAATCCAAACAAACACAAAATGGCTGTTACTATAAAAATAAGAACTCGGGGGTCAGATTTAACACTGTTACCATTGGACATAGAGGGCTACAGGTCACACTTTATAACCTTCCAGTGGCAGCAGTGTAAAGTGTGAACTGTGTTCTTCTTTTCATGGTAAAAATCTCATGTTTGTTTCTCTTTCTGGTAACTTTTTCAACATTATTTATAATAAAGAGAGAAAAACATTTGTGTTTATTTTAATCTTTTCATTTGCCGACTGTACCAACTATTACAAACGTTAAATGATATTGGAGTCAAATATAAAATATCTTGATAGCAATAGCTAATTTCTATTTAATAAATGACAACAACTTTCCATTTAGGGTTTTTCAATTTAAGTTTCTAAAGTTATCAAAATTATGTATACCACACAATGTGCACAGCTTTATTGATAGAAAGTCATGTGTAAAGAATCTTGTACAACTTGTTCCGAGTCACAACGTCGTTGGGTCACCCTCGTCTCTGGAGTCATGTTGCGGGTGTTTATTGTTCTCTATTTGTCTATCAGTCCGAGTCGTTATTCAAACAAAGATTATATTCAACTGTACTTCAAGACGGTTGTATGATATTTTTCAATCATTCGTTTTATGTTGCAATTTGGACATAAAGAGGTGTTTTTTTAAAGTATGATATTTAATTTATCATTTGTGATCAGGCGTAACACGCTCAATCACGTTGTATACAAATAGTTGACATTGAGGTATTTATTGTCTCTTTTAGGGCGCCCCTGGTTAGGCTGGTTTCAAGTCGAACTATCACATGACATGCTGACAGTTTGTATTGCATTCTATGAAACCATTAAACTGTCTTGATCTAATGATTAAATGTAACACTAACAAGTTACTATCAGTGATTGTGTTTGAAAAATGTACCCACATTGATTTCTTCCTAGCGTGTCTTTTAGCACATTTTTCAAATATATAACTCTACACTAATGAATTCCCGGTTTATTATTCATGAAGATGGCCTCTTAAATCCTGTTTAAAGATTAGCAGCTTTGATAATACAATATATAATTTGACTTTAAAAAATGATGTACTAATATCTTAAAGAGTTCTGACCTATTTCTGTGGTGTTTTGTGTTAGTACTTCACAAAAATAATACC
The DNA here is from genome assembly GCA_902151455.1 of Timema bartmani. Lineage (NCBI taxonomy): Eukaryota > Metazoa > Arthropoda > Insecta > Phasmatodea > Timematidae > Timema > Timema bartmani. Next base: position 28,396 of record CABFWB010005474.1, on the reverse strand, counting down.
ATAGTGTTTAAGTTGTTCTTGAAAAGGCCAATCGCATAAAAAATGTTTTTAAATTATCATTACTTTTTGCTTCTTCCTAACTTTTTTTTAAAAATCTAATTTGAGATAAGCAACTTAACTTGTAGACCATGGGTTGTGTAACTTCACCTTAAGTTCAGTAAGTTGTCCAATGAAACACAAGCGATGTCTTTGTGTCTGTTATATCCTTGTAAGGCCGTCTTGAAATATAAACTATGTACAACTTTATCATCAGGGAATAAGAAAATGGATATTTCCATTTGCTAACTTAATTGAATATAGCTTTACTTTCTTAGTACAGTAGTATCTTGTCGAGTAATCTCAATCGTGTCGACCATTTAAACTTTTAAAAAAGCAAATTAAACAATATTGTACCTATGACACTTTTTCTAATACGTGTCAAATAGATGTTACTTTGTATTGTTTTGTATAACATATTTTTGTTAGACTAGAAAAATGGAATCTTCACCAAGATTGTTTTAAAACTAGATGTTCAGTAATGAACGCTGTTCTTCTTTTCATCACTATTTAGTGTAATAGTTGTGCGTGGAGTGTCCTGAACATAATTGTATAATATAAGATCAATATTAACTAATGCAATTTACAGTAATTATATTTTTGTTGTCCTTTTTAAAGAGAAATTCAATAATTATATAAGATGTATATCTGAAAGAATATCATACATAGCTTCAATGTACTGTTTTATATTGTAAGAACTAAATTAGTTTAGACTAGAGGAAATTATTGTAAACTCAATATCCAGGAAGAAATAAAATCAGCTACTTGTAATATAATATGCTAGTGTTGTCACATTTCTTGGTACCCATGACCTTTTCCACCAGAACCTTGGGAATAGCTGGAAAATGCATGTTTTTCCAATCGTGAGAAAGTTGGGGGAAGTTAACAAAATTTACCAAACGTAATAACCCTGCTTGTTGTGGTGGGTTCAATTAACGGAGAGATTGCAGTCTCCCTAGCAGTGATATTCACTGTAGATTGATGGATGTTAGAATTACTCACCTAAACTAGAGTGTTGATGTGCTGAGCTAAATCTTTGTTCAGAAAGACCACATTAAATGGTTAGTTAGCTAATACTCTACTCACCATTTACTCAAGACGTCTTGAAAGATGCTTGAAGCATAATCTGGCTTTTTATTTTTAGTGAACCACGTCTTACTACCCTTCCGAGCCAGTCACATATTTATGCTATTGGTGTAGGGCTGAGGAAGTGAGAATTTATAGAAAATGTACCCACATTTATCTTTTGTGGAGTTTTAAATTGTTTGAAAAAAAAAACCTCGGTAAACTCGATGCAAACTATATTAGTCTGATGCCTTCTGTCACTTATCTCAATTGGTAGTGTGTCTGTCTACTGAGCTAAGGATCTCGGGTTCAACTGTCGGCATGGTCGAAAAAGGTATCATCAGTGAAATGTGGTTTTTTTTCCCCCTCTTACAGAAATGAATTAATGGCTGGGGGGGTGGAAGGGGCTGGATGTTGTGTCAGAACCACTGAATTGGGCTTCATATAAATGAATCCAAAATAACGATGAGACTTCACATTCAAGCACGAGTATTAAGATTAAGAATGTTGGTGGTGACCTGGTGGTCTAGGGGTAAGGTGTCAAGACTTCTGTGCTGGAGTCCGGGGCTCAATCCTCGGTACCGGCACAGATCTATCTGATTGCCCAAACCCTTCCTTCACCTCTGACAAGACGTGTATTAATCACAACTTGTGAATGTGATACCATTACACATTAGTGTAAGTGCGTATAACCCGAACGGGTAGTAAGACGCGGTGCTAATAATCATCAAGAATGTTGGTAGTTATTTAACAGTTGATGTTCACTTTTAGAGTCGCCATTAAACCGCGGTGCGATGTAATGTGTTGGCTCCAGCAATTGTAGAACACTGTGATGACAGTCCAAACCCACAAAAGTGAAATGTGACTCATTGTCAAGGACAGTAACCAACCCCTTCTGAAAGAGTTGTCTCAAGTTGGGCTGTACACAAGGTGTACTTGTGTGTTGTGAGCCCAGGTGGTGACAAATGATCCAGACTCTGCTCTGCAATGAGCTGAATGTCATGTAAGTACTCGATATTCATTTTACCACTGAAACTTGTTCTCGATTCTATACCTTACAGAATAAACAAGTCATCACCAAGCCTGGCTGAATTTGAGACTAAATAAGTGAAAGAGGGAAAATAAAGAAAGCTGATTGGTCGGCGGTGTAGAGGTCACATTATAAATATGATGTCGTAGCGAAGCTTGAAATATGCGAGGAAAGGTCAAAGTCGACAATAAAGTTATTATTGTTGCTTAACCCTATTTTTTTTTAACATCGCGTCTTAATACCCATTTGGGTTACACACTTATGTAGGCCTACTAATTATGCCAATGGTTTTAGGGATTAGAGAGGTTATATTTAGAGGAAGTGTACCCACATTTGTGTGAAGGGAGAGTGGGAAACATTTTTTGTAAAAAACACCCTCAGTACACCCGATCAAGATTAAAATCCAGATGTCATCGGCAGTCTATCTACTGCGTGAGTAGCGCGTTAGGCCACGCGGCCACCGAAGCAAGTAACATTACTAATAATTTTTAAATCAAGTTCATTGAGGTAAAGAGAAAGGTTTATAGATATAACAAAGCACGCAATATTAATTCATGTTTACGTTATATGTCATTTAATAACTGGTCGCTGTTAAAATACTGTTTAGCAGCTTTTGTTTGGATGTTGAAATATCTACAGTATATATCAAAGTTTTTTTTCTTCCTTCGAAATAGTTTGTAGATGCGAAGCTCATTGCGGGTGTTGCAAGTTGAAGTGAAGGTGCTTCGAACTTCGACACTATGAAGCTCTGCACACCTCTACTGTTTGGGGTGTTCAACGTTAGTTCTAGGAGTCGCCGAATCTACAGAATATTCCTTAATCTAGGAGTGAGGATTGACCCTAAGCACGGGACAATTCCTGGATAGCTCAGTGGTAAGGGCATTTGCGTGCCTAGACAAATATTTTGGGTTCAATTCATGTGTTCAGGTGTCATTTTCCAACTAATTTAATGAATCAAATAATGATTCAATCACACTGCTACCTATATATGATACAAATATCACTTTTCAACTGTTTCATCTATAATTGTCACTCATAGCCTAATAGTGTAAAGATTAGCCAGTACTAATGTACTGTTGTCCAGGAGACGCCCGAATGTACTAATTGTATGTTCTTTCCATGTCCCGATGAGATGAGGTGATGCTGATACTGAATGACATTGTAATCATCGATACTGCAACTGAAATGGCCTCAGGAATTCACTAATACCTGAGCACTTGATATAATAAATAATATTGTATGTGTATATGAGACATAGCTTCAGTGTTACTTATGAATGTATTCAAGGGGCGCCTGGAACCTGACCGCCCGACCTTGTCTCTGCATTAGCTCCTTTATATCCGACAAGAAACAGCATCATTTCAATTATACATGTTGTTCTTAATAACACAGTTTATTGATTCCCCCACGTGAATTTGGTTAAAAGGCGAGTCAGCATTATCTATGGAATGTTACTCTTTTCTTAACCAAATTTAAAAGAGAAATTTCCATTTGTCCTTAAGATAATAAACCTAATATTAGCTTGCATCCTATTAACCTCACACGTGGTCTGAACTAATGTAATAAGTAGGGACTGGATTGTGTCAGTTTGCCTCTTCTTTTCTTCCATCATAAAACCACGGACAGTTGAGATATTTATGCATTTCATGTCATACAAGTTCAAAATGTTAATTACCATAGTGTCTATAATTGCCTTTTCTGTTGGTTTTTGCCTATTTAATGAATAAGAGCCTTGACATGCCTATTTTAGCTTTGGCCTCTCTTTTTCATACGGAATGGATTTTCTGCTAAAAGTTTATTAGAAATTGTAAGTTGCGGCATTGACCTACTTGTTTGGAGTAGGTGTGAAAATAGATACTTGCTAAATAGCTTCCAATGAGAGTAAAGTGGGCGGAGGACAGTGGGAGCAGTGGCGGACATCTTGGGAGGAAACCGCATGCTGTTACAGGGGAAAAGTTCAACCCCTTCTAAAACGGCAAATTTGAAATGTGATCCCTTGATTCTGTGAAGTTAGTTCGTAGTTAGCCATTTAAAATTATATTTTAAAAAAATCTGAAAATATAGCCCATTTCACTACTGAAAATGTAGGAAATTATTTAAGGATTAACATCACGTGACCCGCTTTCATGGTTGAATGGGCCAAGGCGTCACTCTCACGGTGGACTGAACTGCCGATGAAGAGGAGATCGAGATTCGAATCTGGGTCCGGTGAACTTAAGATATTTTTAGGCCAACTAAATGGTTTAACTTCCCTCCACGCAAGTGCAGATACACTTCCTCTAAATTCTACCTTCCCCTTCCTAACCTTTAACATATTAGCATAATTAGTACAATATAATCATGCTTACAGTCCGAACGCATTGTAATTACATTGCCTATTGTGTGCTCATTTTCCTTACGAGCCTATTCTGGTGCCCAAATACCATATTTTTAATTCCTATTTTAAACATTTTCGGTGCCTAAGAATCCGCTCCCGAGTAATAAGTGTATCGACAAGACACCTTCCGGTGGGGCTACGCTGATTATAGTCAGACACCTTAGTTCAGTCATTTGCGTGTCTGTCAACTGAGCCAAGTAAGATTCCCAGAATGGACCAAAAATGTATCATTGGTGAAATGTGGGGTTCTGCGAATTAGTGGCCGGGGGCTGGATGTTGTGTCTGGTCTAGAATCAAGTTAGTTTATAAGTTGTGTGCTGATATGAACACACAGTTCATAATGGTTCATATTAAACACATCAAATAGATAAAAAAAGAACACTTCTAATTTCTGGCAAGTTCGAGTTTTGTTGTCTTGGATTAAGTTAGGCCTAGATAGATTAAGTAATAAATTATATTCTGTTTATAGAAGTAGCCCAAATTTGTGTTTAAGTTTATCCAGTAACATTAAGTCTAATTTTAATTAAAGGTCAAATAATGAGGTTATATCACACTATGAATTTTTTTTAGATGTTCAGTAACACAATCACATTAAAATATATTTGGTGCATTAACTTTTTGATCATTTAAATGTTTGACTCCTTTTATTAACTACATTTATTCCACGTTAAAAAACATTCTGGCAATTCATAACTTGGTAAATGTTCAGTGCTGAAAAAAAGAAGCCACACCCGTATATGTTATTTATTTATATTATTTATAACCTCTTTACACATTTTTTAATTAGTAGTTTAGTATAATAGTAATTTTTGATAAAGAGAGTAAGAACAGTGCTCAAGTATCTACCAACTACACAAGATATTTTGAGATAAGGAATACTCCATGCCAAAGAGTTATCATTCATAGATGGTTCATACTTTATTATGTCAATTGTCAATGGTTCACCATAGATGATTCTTACCGTGAATCACTTTAGATTATAGATGTTGCTTAATTACTTTATCTATGCTCCATAGGTTTCGGGTGCTATTTGCTATCACCATTGGCGGATACCTAGGTAAACAAAAGATTGTTTACATTGGCGGATTGGTCCAACCATAGAACCTATTGCAGAAGTGGATAAACTACCTAGTTTACGCCATAGAGAAATTTACCAACCGGATACCGAATGTGTACTTCAAGTTTTCGTATGAAAGTACTTGTTTTTGTGTAATGCGGAACCGAATTTACCTTAAATTTATTTATGAAATTTAAAAACATATTTTATAGATAAGTTATATTTTAACAAAGCTCTTTAATTTCTAATTATTTTATCGAACAGTTTTGGCAAACGATTGGTGCTGGATTTGTTAACGTAATGGCGTTAATTCGTGTGCTGTATTAATTCCTTATTTGTGTTAATTCCATGTTTTTAATCGAAAGTGTGACTGTTTGTGCATCTGAGTAAATACTTACTGTTGACAGGTGAGCATTCATAATAATCTTATTCAAATGTATTTTTTCAGCGAAGCTATTACAAAAATAAATATTGTAGGCAATGGCTTACTTGGATAGCTTTGTATTTAAATGGCGATACAATGCATTCTTTGGGGAATTGTGTGAATTCTAAAGCGTTCGTTATTTAAGTAATGAACAATTATTATTGTTGTTTTTTTGTTAATTTTCGTATGAGCAATTACACAATATTGATGTGTAGGCCTAATACTTATCAACCAAAGTCCTCTATAGACTCTGACGGTAAAAGGGCAAGCCAGCTTCTATTTCGCCCTTAACATCATAGGCTTCAGGGCCCAGTCATCAATATTTAATTAGATTGAGCCTAATGAATTATACAATCTAGGTAACTTCAGAGCCTAAATAAACTATGATTTACAAGCAAGTGTTTATTATTTTTATTCATTGTTAAAGTCTTTTGGACATTTTAATTTGATTATCATCATAACTATACAACAATGTAAATAGGTCAACCTTCAAGTCCAAGGATTGAGTTTTTAAAATTAGACTTTTTTTTTTTAACAATTTTGATTTTGATACCATAGGAGATATAATCTTGTGTGTATTTATTAAAAAAAATTTAGAGGAAAAGTGTCTAGAATCATGTCTTAGAAAAGTGTACACAAAGAGAGCAGCCTCATTCTTTACAAATTTTTTTCTGTCCCTATGGTAATTAATGAAATAGTTTAGCATATATAACAATATACAGTTGCGTGTTTACAATGATTAGCCTGCAAAATTTATTTAAAAAAATATTGCATACTACTAATAGTAACTAAGTCAAAATTCACCTAAATCACAGAAGAACGTAAATATTTAAGCAAACGGAACTGTTCTAACATGACATCAAAAGAATTTTAGTGCTCAATAGTTATAGGTTTTTTAACTATTAACTACAAAACCTAACCTTCCAGGTGCCAACAAGATAGTTTTCATAACATTTTGAGATCCTGATATATCTCGCAATAAACTACGTTATCAACAAACGAGCTATTTTAATCCTCTTAGATTATCTGGTCCATTATTTATTGATACCTACAAGGTTTCAATAAGAGGGTGGCGTTTAAGTATTTTCTAAAAAAAATATTTTCTTTTTCCATTGTAAATTTCACCAAAATGAGTGTTTGTACAGCAAAAATATATGTTTGTTCATTATCTTAGAGAAGCTCCAGGCAGAGTATTAGGGTCCAAATGTAATTTGAAGAAGTTTCAGGGAAAAACAACCAAAGTCCCTCAGGGCCTCGTATTGTAGGTTAAGCTAGGTTTGGCTAGTTTTCAAATAAACGCAATGAATATTGTGCACGAAAATACATATTACTACCAGTACACACTTTAATATAGCCGACGCCAATAAAATATATTAGCTTTGGGGCTACCTACCAATATTTAAAAGATAATTAGCCTACAATACTAGCTTTGTTATTATTGGAAATTGGCTTTTGTTATTTTGTTTACTACGGATGATAAAAAAATATTTAATTTGCTATAATATGACATAGGAAAAATATTTTAAAATCCCACCCTATTTGCGGACTATCCCTAAATTGTTGCTTAAAAAGCAAGTTTTTCTGCGGCAAAACTCTTCGTGATCTTAATACTGTGAATAAAATATGCTATTTTAAACATTAGGAACTCTAATAACCTAACCTAACCCAACCAAACATGACAAACGTTGGAACTTGATCACAAGTTACAAACTCCTACAATTAGGCTACGATCATCAATCAGCGCCGGAAGCCGCCTATAAAATAGCCATACCCAATTCTGTGGTCAAATTAAGTACCGGTAAGCTACTGAAGCAATTTTAAAAATCACCTTGGGGCTAGCTAGACCAAGGGATGGTGAAACCTTACCGGCCATTTAAGTTTATTAATGAGTATTCATAAATAAAAAGATAATGTTTAAAATTATAAAATAAATGCCTAACGAATGACGAATCAGATTTTACATTTTTTAATAATGCCTAACTTTAAAGAAGTAGGCTTACAAATGATTATTTATTAGCGTGTCACCGTGAGTGTCTTCTTAGACCAAATTAATTTCAATAACTTAAAGTAGAAACTGTGAAAGCAACATCTTCAGTTAAAAAAAAAGACAATAAATTGATATATATATGTTACAATCAAAAACTTACGAAGGACCTAATATTTTTCATGTAATTAAGTTTAAAACATTTAGTTATATTTCGGTTCATAACTTGTCTTCACCAACACACGAGAGGCACTTAAGTACGAGCGAGACAGGACCATTTCTAGGTGTTGACTTTACAAAGTTAATTGTGTTGTGACCAGGACCCGGATTTTGATGACATGTCATCTTTTGTTTGTACCTTACATCAAATACAATGCTCATAAGTACATAAAAACTCTTTCCAAAACCCCTGGTTGTACAAATGTATATTTTATTGGTCTTTTTTTTTGTCATTTTGGAATTCAAGGTCGTATTTTCTGGGTTTTTTAATAATTTTTTGAGTCAATTTTAGGAATTTCAAGGCATTTTTGTGGCATTTGTAAGGCATTTGTGTTATATAAATATAATTTTAAAACTATAGACGGGTTTTAAAAATATACTTATTCAACATGAATGCCGCTTAAAAATGTACCAAAAATGCATGAATGCTAAAACATATTTTTTCATCCCACAGTTGTCTGAATGAGAAGAAAATGTAGGTCATGAGCTTTATATCTTCTTTACTTGTCTGGTTGTAAAATACACATTCCTGGTGAAACTGTAATTAGACTGGAGAGGGTTGCGTTGCAAGGGGTAGTTATTACTTCTGAAGCACATATTTGTGAATATATATTATATTCAGCAGAATGCAACAGTTTAGTTGCTAAAGGCTTTACATTTCACTTCACATTTGTAAATTGTGTGTTTGTTTAAGTCGTGTGCATTCATCACAAGTTTTTGTTCATATTTTAGGTCATTTTTTGAAATATTAAGTCATTTTTTAGGATATTTATGATCATTTTTAGGTCATCAAAATCCGGGCGCTGGTCATAACATTGACTGACATGGTTGTCAAAATATTATTTAAGTCTTTAAAAAATTAGCCATAGGACTACCACTTTGAAAAAAGTTTTATTTAATTTTTTTTTTCATGTTAGCATTCCACCAAATAATGTTCATGTGCACCACGCAAATAGTGTTCGCTAGTCACCCTGATAGTGTCCGAGTGCCACCCTGATAGTGTCCGAGTGCCACCCTGATAGTGTCCGAGTGCCACCCTGATAGTGTCCGAGTGCCACCCTGATAGTGTCTTGAGTGCCACCCTGATAGTGTCTTGAGTGCCACCCTGATAGTGTCTTGAGTGCCCTGATAGTGTCTGCGTGCCACCCTGATAGTGTCAGAGTGCCACCCTGATAGTATCTGAGTGCCAACTAGTGACACGTGTACCATATATTTAACATCCCTGACCTAGACTAACTTCAATCTAACCTTCACCAGTTTGATATCTCCAAGCAACATCACATATAAAACAAAGCCTAACTTAGGACTGAAAAATAGAAACTACAAATCAGGAAAGTTTAGCAACTAGGCCCTCCCTGTTGTGACAGGAGTCAGAACAGTTCGTGACAAGAGTTAGAACAGTTTGTGACATTCGTCAAGTGCAGTGAGAAATAAATATACCTGCGTTAGAGGGTGTGACACTTTGCTGGCTATGAGTTCACAGTTCAAACAGTGGCTGTGTGTATCAAGGTGTTATCCACTCTTCCACGCAAGTGTGGTTACATTTCCTCTAAATTATCCCTCCTCACAATCTCATTAGTGTAAATATTCAGTTGATTGAACGTATAGTGAAGCGCGGCACACTTAAACAACAATGAAAATGTTAGTGAATGTTTGACATTTCCGATGAATGTGTTCCTCTGAAAAGTATTAATAAAAAGTAAGAGTTCAACTCTGAATGTTTTAAAGCTCATCACATCAGATATATTGTGAATCTGCACCGTAATGATTGTCTCGTCCACGAAACACATCCAACTCTGTATTTGAAATCTTTGTGATGATATTTCGAGTGAACGGATCAACATACAGACCAGGAGCCAACACAGTGCTCCAATCAATGAAAGGAATAGTCTGGGGTTGTCCGCTCTTTAGTGACTCTTTCCTTGTGACAATACACATCAGCTCTCGATGGGAGAGTAACTCGATTGTGTTGTGTAATCGGTAGTACTCGATTCTTCCGGGATTACTCGAGTAACTTTACTCGGACCTTGTTATTCTTTTATTTTTCTCTTTTATTACCAGATAAGTGAGAATCGACCTTATTGGCTGGACTGTTTACCATGCTATTTCCATTTATAAGGCATATTCCCTTAGAGCTTATTTTTCACCAAAAGTTTCCTCTGCTACGCAAAAATGACCCTTTATGGTTTAAATGTTGCACGTGCATTTTCAATACAAAATACTTGCAGATGTAAAGTACACAATCGAAAAACATGCTAACTAAGCGTATCACATTTCCGATTCTTTTTAAAAGTACTCGATGAAAGTTACTCGATTTTTTTTACTCAGCACCTCAGCACTCTTATTTCCACAATTGCATGGACGAAACTAATTATAGTATTTTTTAATTATTTTGTTTATTATAATTTATCCTTAGTAAAATATGATTATTTATAAATTGAAACTAATTAGAGTAGGCCTAAGTTACAAAATAGAAAAAAAATTAAAACTGGTTTCACTTTTAAAAAGGTACAATTATTATCAATTTCTTTAACATGAATGTATAAAAAAAAGTTTATTTTATTATAAAGAGCACAAAACTTTTTTTTTTGTGAGATACTTCTTAAAACGCATACTTTCATATTGACTGCATTCAACGTGAAACCTGAAAATAAGAGGGTGGCGGTGTCGACTGCATACTATAGGAAGAGATTATTGACACGTTATTAATATCGAATTCCATTGCAAGACTCCCGAGTAATGTTGTCCAGCCAATTGCCACGGGATGACTCGAGTAGATAATTCACTAAAAATTACTCGATTATTTTTAAAGAGAATTGAGTAATTACTCGATTCTTAGAATTACTCGATTTTTCCCATCAGTAGTGTAAGGAGTGAGAGATCTGCCTGCCTCAGATTGACTCTCTCTAAACCTCTACAAGGTGCCTCCGTGCTAGCAGCCCCTTCTCTCTTGGCTGTTCTGGGGGAGGAGAGGGTCCTCCAAACAGTTGGTAGTACTTACACAGGACACCTCCACGAGGACCCCGCTGGGCAACTTAGTGTCAATGTCTCGGGAAACCAAGGTTATACCCAACACAGTATCTGACCTCCTCTAGCGATGCTGGCAGTCACATCTGGAGGAGCCAACTCCTCTCGCCAACGGCCACTAAATGGCGGGGGTGGGTTTTCCTTCTTATATATATAACTACCCAGTGATGACGGGTTTGACGACTAGTAGGTGCTGTGGACCCAACGTGCTTGGCTCCATTAGGAGGGTGTGGCCACAGTGGGCTATAGGAGTCCTGGGAGCATATTAGCATTTCCTAACCCAGTACAGAGCACCACGCATTTAGAGCGATATGATTGGTCCTAGGTCTTAGCGCGGCCTTCAAACAGCGGTCACTCGCCAAGCGCAACAAAGGCATTAGTGTTGCAGCACATATACTAACCTGGAGTTTGCCCTCGGCTTCGCTCGCATTGAAGTTAGGTTTTTTCCAGCGAATCATCTATACTAGCAAATACACAATTTCAGACATGAACTATGAGGCGAGTATTTCTATACATTAACAGGTGAGGGACCTGCCTCGGTGGTGTAGTTGGCTAACGTGCTAGTCGTGTTGAGCTCGACTGCCGAGGACGGGGAGATCAAGGTTCGAATCTTGGTCGGGTGAACTAGGGGTGGTTTTTCCTAAATGGTTTTCCACTCTCCCTCCACGCAAATGCGGGTTCACTTCTTGTAAATTCAACCTTCCCAATTCCTAATCCATTAGCGTAATTAGTACTTAAGCGTATAACCCGAACGGGTAGTAAGACGCGATGCTAAATAATAATAATAATAACAGGTGAGGGGAAAGAGAGAAAGCTTATAAAATACATTTATGGTCACTCGGAATATTTTATTAATAAGATTATGACATGTCATGATTTTACAATATTAAAAATGTAATTAAATTAAAATAATTAAATACCGTATAATCAATTTAAAGGAAGATTCAAACAACAATATATAATATTTTAAAGGAAGGTTTAAATACTATATGTAGCTATGGAAATTAGGTCCAACTATGATAAGTAGTTACACAATAATAAGAAAATATTTAGATAGACTTCAAGAAAAGGCTCAAATATAATAAACAATTTACAAAAAAAAACACATTTAAAGACACTCTAAGGAAAGGTTCAAAAATAATAAATAGTTACAAAATAATAAAAACCAATTTAAATACACTTTAGAAAGGCTCAAACAATATAAATAGTCATAACAATTATTTAGAATATATTACGAGAGTTCCTCCCGTTAATTAGTTCTGAAGATATATAGTAAGACAATATTAGAGCACAGGCTGCATGGTATAATGCGCTAGTCACGTGTTTAACAAGACTGCTGAAGGGAGGGAGATCGGGGTTAAATTCCGGCAGGGTGCGCTGGTAATGATTTTTCTTAAATGGTCCCCCCGCTCCTCTCCGCTCAAATTTGAGTGCACTTCCTCTAAATTAGCATAATTAGTGCATATAACATGAATGGGTAGTAAGACGCGGTGCTATACCGGTGATTTTGTAAAATGTTCGGTGAGTATGGGAAATAGTAAATACATTTTTCTTACCTTCCCCAAGTGAACCGGGGACTTTACAAACTCATCTAATTTCACAGTAGCATATATATTAGAGCACACAAACTCATCTAATTCACAGTAGTATATATATTAGAGCACACAAACTCATCTCATTCACAGCAGTATATATATTAGAGCACACAAACTCATCTCATTCACAGTAGCATATATATTAGAGCACACAAACTCATCTCATTCACAGTAGCATATATATTAGAGCACACAAACTCATCTAATTCACAGCAGTATATATATTAGAGCACACAAACTCATCTAATTCACAGTAGTATATATATTAGAGCACACAAACTCATCTAATTCACAGTAGTATATATATTAGAGCACACAAACTCATCTAATTCACAGTAGTATATATATTAGAGCACACAAACTCATCTAATTCACAGTAGTATATATATTAGAGCACAGAAAGTGAACATTATTAAACTGTTTTAACATGTGATACATTTTGACCAGCACTGCTACACAGAGATCGCTGTATACATTGCATATTATTACTATAGTATTAGCACTAAAGATATAAATATACACTATATAGATGTATGCGATGGATATAAATTATATATAATTATAATAACCATACATACTCTATAATGATATACTTTTAACCGTTGAAGGCACTGTAACATGACACAGCTCGTGGGAGGAGAAAGGCGGCGCAAGGGAAAGAGAGAGAGAGAGACGGCGCGGCGTAAGGACCAATCATATCGCTCTAAATGCATGGTGCTCTGTACTGGGCTAGGAAATGGTAATACATGTCCTGGGATAGGGTGTTAGTTTCCTACCAGGGTCACCAGGTGTCCCTCCACTCGGCCTTGGGGTGGTGTCGATGCGAACAGTCTCTGAACTATAATCACAATTCTTGATAGCCCCTTGTGAGATGGAAACTGCTTCATAGTTCATTTGTCGGGAATCTTTAATTAGGGGGGGAGAGGAGTCACCCAAGTCCAAAGTGAGTCTAAACTCTTAGACTGCGCAGCCATTATTGATGGGATGTGCTTATGATGACACTCATTTGGTGCTCTGATAAAATGATCAATGTTTTCGACTATTTACTATCCGCTCTTGAAATTGTATTGTTGAATTGTTTATTTTCACGCTTTCATGATTTTTTTTCACCGCGTCTTAGTATTGTACCTGTTTATGACATACACATATGTTGAGTAGGAATGAGTAAGGTAGGGCTATAAGAAATGTAGCAGCACTTGCATGGAAGAAGAGTTTGCAACCATATAAAAAAGTCACCCTTATAAAAACCAGGATTCAAACCCCAATCTCCCCGCCCACTCTCTTGCGAGAGTGGCCACTGATGTAGATATTATTAGCTACCATCTAGTACCGGTACGACTGACCTAGGCCTACCAATACCAACATTTTCCTACGAGGCAATTGTTCATTGGCTCAAATGTATAATACAAGTTTAATTTACAATTCCTTGGGATTCACTCAAAACTGATTTCAGAAAGAAGAAAAAACTAGAGTTTGCAATAAGCCTATTTAGGAATTTTACTATAGCTATCATCAGGAGTGTGGAGTCAGAGTTTCAAAATAAAAACTTATAACAATATAATTTGGTAGATAAATAATTTTAATTTCATAATTTTTTATTCTTTAGGAGCAATATTTGTAGTTTTTGTTGGCAACTTGGCTTTTTAACTGCAGTAAGAAGAACTAACAATGTTCTAGCCTTGCCGGTAGTAAGGTGTGATGGGCAGAAGAACTAACAATGTTCTAGCCTTGCCGGTAGTAAGGTGTGATGGGCAGAAGAACTAACAATGTTCTAGCCTTGCCGGTAGTAAGGTGTGATGGGCAGAAGAACTAAAAATACACCAATGTATTCAAAATCCTGGATTTTATTACACGCTAAATAAATAACAAAATAATAGTAATAAAAATAACAGATTAAGAAATTCCGTAAAGATGTCCTCAAAATATTATGTTCGTGTTATCTATAAAACGTGTAGGTATTCCATTTGTTACAGAAAATATATTTTTATTCTGTATTCTTAAGTGAATGGCCTTCTCCATTCATTGTTTTACAAAATGAGTCAAAATTATTTAACCTAACAAACAAAATGTGAGTTTATTTAAAAAAAAAAATTAAATTTTAAATATGAACTATAGATAATCATACAAGATATTGTAAAATATTGAATATTAAATTGTTTATATCACTTGGTTCAATTGAACTTTCCGTCTCACCCCCAGGATAACACCTAACAATAAAGTTGACAAATAAATATTTTAAAATTTTAAAAAACTGTTAAAGTATACATCTCACTCTTGCTGTTGTTGTCATTTTAATAACGCAGATTACTGCGCCTCAATCCATTTTCTGGTTCAATTGTAATTTTGTATATTATCCTGGTTAATCTATGTTGAGATGGGCCCTTAAATAAATATTCTAGAGCAGGTTTTTTAAATAGCTATATTTAGACAACCCGCAATATACACACAAACAAACACACACTTCTTGTAAATGTCGATTAATATTTTATAACTCTTTAAAAGTTGTTTCGATAATGATCCAACTATCAACATTACTTTGGGTCTAACAATGTTACATTACACGATATAAACACACACTATGAACATATAAACAAGGGACATCATTATTTATACTCATACATTTTAAGGAATTTAAGTACATGCTAGAAATAATGAAAATAAATATAAATTAAAATATTCTTTATTACAAAGGTTTAGAAAGCACTCTAAAACTAGATGTTGGTAAAGAAAGTGAAAGTTAATAATGATGTAAGATATTAATTAACTGTTAGGTGTTGCTTTACAATTAATTATCTTTTGGTGCAGATAAATAAATGAAAATGTAAACAAGCCCACCATTGAATACAATTGAGTAACAATATGGGGACCTGATAATTAACTGCAAAGTAACAAGTTAAAAACTTAGTTAATATCTCATCCAATTATTTTTTATTTACCTTTAAAGTAATATCCAAGTTAAAGATGAAGGTTTCATCACTATTATATTTTCTATCTCAAATATATTACATTTAAATTACGTACCATCCCTACCTAAGTTAATTAAGTAACGGCTTCATGAAATAATGTTACTTGATAGACAAGTTCCTCTTCAAATAATACCTGTACGACACAGCAGAAATAAGATTCTTTTAATACACAAGCTTTAGGGGCTGCAGCCCAGGAGCCTTCAGGGATTAACTGAAAAGTTAAATCATTTGTGAATGCAGAATTAAAGTACCCATAAGTACGTTAAACTATCTATTTAAAAAAGCTTTCAATTATTCAATTGTTGCTAGCCCTGTAAAAATAAATCTAATCTTTCTTTAACTTTCCCTTTGAAAATATTCCTGGGGGGCCTCGCAGTACCTATAGTCCTGGTGCTGACACAATCTTAATCCACCCCTGATTATATGACTTAAGTTCCAATACCAATTTTTTTACTATCAACAAAATCTATATTGAAAATCATACTATTTCTTGTTTTCTGTGTGTTGGTTATTGTCTCATCAAAATACTATCTAGTGATACACATTTTTCTATGAGCGGAAACATATGTTAAACACTTTGTACACATTAGACCTACGTATGTAACATTCCATGTTTGTTTGGTTGCTCTAACAAACATTTCTTGTGAGAATGTCTACCTGTACTTTTAGAAACAACACCGGGGCTGTTAACAGCTCGATCTAGATGTTGGGGAGACAAAACACTCGTTAGCATGACGAGAGGTTCCAGGGCATGCTGTCGTATTGCGAGTCTGGCGTCTTGCACTGCATGACCACTTGCGTAATGGTCTGCAAATATTGACTTATTGATTTGACATGAACGTGCAAGGATAAACATTTTTACAAAAACTTGATTATTTTATGAAATTTTGCTAAATTTGATTGAAATAAAGTTTTCTGGTTCAGAGTTTGACAAATGTTTGACCACATGTGTGAAAGGTAGATCTCCACACATGCATACATATCATACCATCGATATTAATTATTTGTGTAAGTTTGACACGTTAAATCAGTCTGTAGCGTGTCTGGCTCCTGAGATAAGGGTCCCGACTTCGATTCCAAGCCTGGCTGAAACATTTATCATTATTGAAAAATGGGTTTCCCCTTTCACAGTGATGAGTTAACGCCCGGGGGTCTGGGTGTTGTGTCTGTTCTAGATTCATGTTAGTTTATAAGTCTTGTGCTGATATAATAAACTTCTCTTCAGAACGTGGACGTTAAAAAAACTCAAAATAATGTATCTTTAATGGGAAACATCTTTTCGCTTTATGAAGCAATTATACTATATTTGTAAGAAGGTACAGGAAAGGTGGATAGAAACATATAAGAGGGACGAACACAATATGGCTGTTACAATGAAAAGAAGAATTCAGTTCACACTTTACACTGCTACCACTGGACAAAAAGGTAATGGCTGCCTCTCGAAGACAGTCGATCGTTACAGCCCAATCCCCCCGACCTAGGTTTCATTATATCGGAACTCATCAAGAGGGAG
Source organism: Timema bartmani (assembly GCA_902151455.1). Classification (NCBI taxonomy): domain Eukaryota; kingdom Metazoa; phylum Arthropoda; class Insecta; order Phasmatodea; family Timematidae; genus Timema; species Timema bartmani. Next base: position 11,103 of record CABFWB010005474.1, on the reverse strand, counting down.
TGTGAAACACGCAATGCAACTTCTCACAAGGAAGAACCAAAAACCACAAAAGGAAGAACAAGGAAACGTTTAAAGAATGAGAGAACACATAGATAGGAACAGGTAACAGGAATAACATAGAGGACAAACACAGGCTTATTTTTTGGCATTGCACGTTTCACAATTCCTCCCTGATGAGTTCCGATAGAATGAAACCTAGGTCGGGGGATTGGGCGGTAACGATCGACTGTCTTCGAGAGGCAACAATTACCTCTTTGTCCAGTGGTAGCAGTGTCAAGTGTGAACTGTGTTCTTCTTTTCACTGTAAATACCATATTGTGTATGTTCCTTTTATATGTTTCTGTTCCACCTTTCCTGTACCTTCTTACAAATATAATATAAATAAATTTTCAAAATACATATACTTTAGTGGAACTTAATTGTACTGGTGTTTGAGTGGTCTAGGGTGTTATGACTTGTATCACCGTGACAATGGAGCTCAAATCTCGACCAACCGCGGTTATTAACTGAAATGTTCCCATCGCCTCCCCATGCTGATGTGACCGCAAGTCCTATATAAGCTCCCAAGTTCTTAGGTCAAGCCATTAATAATCAACATGCTAAATACACTAATCAGAATCACTTGGTTATCAAGATCAATATTCTACAGACAGTCATTTACTCGTGTTCTTATACTTTTGAACATGCGTAATTGCATCATAATCCCACATCTGATGTCATTGGCTAAGTTTGTGGAAACAGGCTCACTTAGCTACTTGTCGGGCTGTCTGACAAACCATTTTCCTCCTGGTTATTGTATTCATCTGACAAACTGTTGTCTGCTTGTTCTTGTGTTTGTAAAACTGTCAGTGTGTACCCCAAAGAACAGTAGCTAGACGATTTATTCAGCTCACTTGGTCCTTGGAGGGTTTGGAGAACACTGGTTCCTCTTAACACTTTCTTGCTTTTTGTTTCAACTGTGAAACCACTTGTGTGACTTAGTCGCTTTCCTGCCTGACTACCCTGTGGGGCTATCAAAACAGAAGACTTACACAATTCAAAGTTTATTATAATGTGTTACTAAACCCTATATGGTGAAACACATCTTTCAAAAAGTTTATCTCTGGTAACTTATATTTATTTCTTAACAAAACCATTTCCTGCCTTGTACGTAACAAACAAACGATGTATGTGTCTTGGTGATCCTGTATGTGTCTTGGTGATCCTGTCTGTGTCTTGGTGATCCTTTCTGTACTCAATGTCTGTGTCTTGGTGATCCTGCCTGTCCTCAATGTCTGTACGGGTAGCGGTTAATGGGCCGGGCGTTGTTACTATCCGACAGCAGCAGGGACTGGTTGCTGGCGACTCGTTTACCTCTCACCAGAGTGCACCACAGTCTCAGGGACACGAAGTAGAGGGCCTCGACCACGCTGAGAAAACTGAACCCCAAGAAGAGTCCCAGGAGACCTCCGGTGCTAGCTGGGGAGACAAACATCGCAATGTATCAGTTCCTCTGGGTCTCGGACGTTCTCAGGACTACTTAGTGTGAATAAGGAGGACTGTGTAGGGTCCATTGGTCAGAGCTCCTGGATACAGACCCAGAGGTACTGGGTTCAATCCCCGGTGCCTCCACAATATTTCTCTGAATCAGTGGGTCTTGAATGAAGTCAAGCTCAGCCTCATGAGGACAATTGAGGAGCTCATATCAAACATGACAAATAAATGACAATCTAAATATTAAACATTCTCTCTTTTATGACAGCCCAGACGGCAAAACAGTTCAATTCTAAACAGTAAAAAACAAAGTTATTAGAGAGTGTAAAGATGATCTTGATCCCGGGCTGGCCCCCTCGTATGCTTTGGGGACTAAGTACGGAGCTGCCGACCACATTTAGTTGAAATTCCAATTCAAATACTGCTTAAATTTAGGCAACGTAATACAATTTAGGTACACATTTGTGTGCATCGCCTGATCTAGGCATGAATGATGCGAGTGCTGGACAATGTCATGTGATACAATGTAACACAGATACCACACCACACCATACTCTTAGAGAGGCCACTTATTTAACAAATAAATTATTGTTTAGTTTTTTATACCTACATTGTGTCTTACTACCCCTGCCTGGGCTATTCATCAATTTACATTACTGGACCAGATGTGGAAAAAGTCAAATTGAGAGAAAATGCACCCACATTTGTATGGATAAAGAATTGGAAAAATGGAGGGGGGGGGGATGAAGCCACCCTCGGTACATCTGACCATGATTCGAACCTTGCTCTCCCCATCATCGGTAACCCATTCTCTTGGAAGGATGATGTCGTAGACCATACGACCATCAATACGAGTGAGGTCACCTTTTTTTTATCTTATTATTTAACTCTGCTAGATATTGTAGCTTTTAGAGTTATTTTGTTACACTTTAAATACATCTTAGCTATGAAATGAAATACAAATCTATAATATACTTACATAGGAATTCTATGAAACCAAAGAGTTCTCCTTTTTCAAAATTCAGAAACTGTGATTCTGTGAAGAAGAAATGCACTTCAGCCATACTCTTCCTAAAACAAAAACACATCCCTCGCTCACAATATGTATCCGACATCTCTCGACAGCTTTGTTTGACTTCGTGACATGTTATGGAGCGAATGTCACCAGAGTAAAGTTGTCTTACTGACAGTACATGGTCCCCATAATCTCGATAAGGGGAGTCCTTGTTATATGAGGACCTCTTTCAAGCAGGCGCTGAAGCTACTCATGAGGTATTGTGTCATATGTGCCCTTTTACACACGAGAGTGGCTGAGCTGCTGCTCGAGCTGTACTTGGGGACAAACATGCAGGACAATATGCAAGAAATAACTATGGCTAGAACTTAGGCTGTAGACCTAATAATGATAGAAAACAAACAAAGTTGAAGGCGGGTGGTAATTAAACAGGTTGGTATCCAGTGGCGTAGCAAGGGAATTTGATGCTCAGTATGGGACTCGATAATGGCACCCCCTAACCGGTGTAAAAACCAATTTCTTGTAAGAAAATTCTTACAAGAAGTTTAAATAAGGCTGCAAAACCAATACTGTAGCAAATTTCAACCTAATAAAAGGCAGCTAAAGCATTGAACCCCTAACCTAAACTGCGACTTTCTGGACAGCTTGGAAATCTTGAATTGCCGTCTGCCGATACTGGACTGATTTAAAATGGACACTTCACAATCATATTATATAACTTCTACATTAATAAAATGAAGAGTTTGGCTGTTGTGAGGATTGCACGAAGAGGGCTGGGATATTATAATTAGTAGCCCCTGTGTATGAACGTGTACACCATCCGAGAAGACAGAGTATTAAAACTTGGACTTGATTTTCTTAAATTAATTAAAAACTGGGCGGAAGAAAAAATTATATGAAGGGATTTTTTTTATGTCTATTTGAAGCAAATAAAAGCGTTCCCAGGGGTAACCATTTAATTCTTTGCAATACCAGGTACTTCTGCTTGTAATAATTTAGTAACATTAGGATTTTGATAGTTTTTAATACTAATAGTATTACTATAGTAATATTATTAATTTTTTAACTATTATAAATCTTTTCTACTTTTTTCTTCTTTCCAAAATGACATTTTTGACACCCCTTGACCGATGATACCTGGTGCAGATCGCCATCCCCTCCCTTTTTGCTACGCCACTGTTGTTATTTCTTTTGGGTGCTGAACACTTACAAATATTTAAACATCTTATCAACATACGATACAGATACACGGAAATGGGTTAAAAAAACTTAATAATATTTCTTCAAAATTCATGAAACAATCTATCAAATCAGCCATTCTCAAACCTTGAGCTGAGAGCATTGTGGGCTGCAGCCAGAATTTCCTATTTTTATAATCAACTGCAAGGGTTACCTCGATTTATTCAAGCGCAGAAGTGTACCGAAGAGCTGTTGTGTTTCTTTACCAGCCCAAGGCATCGACTCACACACTCACACACACACACTTGTCTGAAGGAGCCTTCACAACCGAGATATTATCATGTGACTCAACTGATCATAACCAAACACTCTAGATCTGTTGAGTTTCTCAAGTTTGGCGCTGGTGAGGTAGCTGGTGTACCCCAGCTCGTTGCATCCGGGCAAGCAGTTGCACGAGGGTCTGTTGCTATTCTTCAGGATAATGTCTGACACGTTGGCATCTTTATCCTCCAGCCGGATCTCCATTGTCCCTGAAATTATGCAATCCCTCTTCGAATAATGTACCTTTATCAAATGCTATATCTTTCCGTCTGCCAAATACTGTATCTTTTAATTAAATAATCGAGATTTTATTTTATTCATTGAAACAAAAACCTAGTTTTTTGGTTGGTAGTGCTCAAGTAAGTCTGCTATACAAGTTATAATTCATTATTCCAATAGCTTAGTCTACTCTTACAAAAATTACAATTTCCTTGGACATAAAAAATGCAATCCCTTTTGTTTGTGAAAAACTAGGCGTTAAAATTGTACACCATAACCTCCCTTTGCCCTGCTAGTGTGTTTGATATTAGTTAATCTCTGGCTACAGTTATAGAACATTATTTTTAATGTCACCAGAGTATTATTGAAATTTGTAAAACCTACTTCTCGCATCCTCTGCACACGCCTCACTGTCTTTGCCACAAATGGGTGTTCTTGCATTTTCTGGAACAATCGGTTCAATAGTACCATTAAACTCACACACTAGACTGGTTGGCCATGTAATGGAAACCCAACAGTACTGATAAAAGGTTAAGTTAACTTCACATTCTAGATTTAATGTTTATGTCATAACTAAAAGACAACAGTATGGTTTGAGGGTAAAGTTAGCCTCGCACTTTATACTTACTGGGCATGTAATAAGACACACAGCCACACTGTTTGAGGGTAAAGTTAGCCTCGCACTTTATACTTACTGGGCATGTAATAAGACACACAGCCACACTGTTCGAGGGTAAAGTTAGCCTCGCACTTTATACTTACTGGGCATGTAATAAGACACACAGCCACACTGTTCGAGGGTAAAGTTAGCCTCGCACTCGAGAGCGCAGTTCTTCTGTGTGTAGGTCTTGTAGTATTTGAGGTACTGCTCGTCAGAGAAAGCGCACAACCGCTTCTCCTTGAGGATGGCCCGTAAGGCCTTGGTAGAGCCGCTGATGGACGGACGGATGACAATACGAGACTCCCGACCAGGCTCCACCAGGAACGCGAACATCTTCACCTTGGGCGTCTCTACGGGGTTGTGGAGGATCATCTGCAAGTTGTTCAGCTGTGTTCATAGGGGGAGGATCATCTTGCAAGTTGTTCAGCTGTGTTCATAGGGGGAGGATCATCTGCAAGTTGTTCAGCTGTGTTCATAGGTTTGTGAAAGGACCTACCGTTATTAAGCCGAGCTCAACGATTCAAGACAGTAACTAATTATAGTTAGTTCCTCTCTTCGCTACATCCTAGCAGTGCTCTGCTACAAATATAGTTCTAGAGCTTACTTTATATTAAATACCAAGGCAACGTTCCTAATACATTCAAGACATGATTTCTAATGTTCATGTCAAGACAAGATCTCTAATTCAGTAAGGTCATGTCGCGTAAGTAACGATGTACGTCACATTTATGTTCTGACCTTGAACCCTCTGCTCTGAGTGGACGAACAGAAGTATTCGTCCAACTGCGCGTCTAGGGTGAGGCTGAGTCCCAGGTTCACTCCGGCCCCTCTTGGGCGGTAGGGTACATACCCCACGGGAGTTCCTGGAGGGTACCCGTCGTCTGGTGTCCACTTGACCGTGTACTTCATCGCCGTCACATTCAGGTCGCTCAGGTCAAGGCTGGAACACAGTACATTCGCTTGGAAGGAGGGTAGGAAACCAGCACGGGATATTTACAGCCCTGCCACTTTTATTTTAAATACATTATTATGTTCTCTGTAGGAAATCCCTCATATGTGTTCGACAGTTTCCTTTCACATATGATTCTTGTTTACCCCGTGCACAAGACTTAGCTTGCACTGAAACTATGATGGCAACTATCACCAAACAACTAACGCAAACACTACTAGGAGCGTGCTTAGGTCTTTGTCTCCAGAATATGGTTTCACTATGTATCAAATAAAACCTTAATGGGCAGTTCGGATAGCACTGAATTTATTAAATATGAATAAAACTTAAGATCAATCCATTTTCCTCAATACAGATTTTTCATCTGTCCTAACTAAAGGATAAGAAATGCATTTTTTAAATTATGATTTCATGAATACTTCCTCTTATTGTGCGCATGCGCTGATACTTGACATAGTTGAAAACTACTACCTGCAATATCTTCAAACCCCATTAAATGATCATCTGAAATGTTGGGGGCCTGTGAAACTATGTGGGTATTAATCTCTATGGGAGGATATATAGAAAAGAAGAGAGAGTTTTGGTTTGGTCAGCTTCATATGCTGAGCAGGTTTTTCTGACAAACTCTGGCTCTTCTTCTGAATTGTGGTCCTAGGGGATAATTACCTCCACGCGGCTGAAAAAGAAACCCTACGATGATAGCAACTGTTTGGTGTGCGTGATAAGGTCTCGGTCTGAACTCACGGGTTCCTGTAGAGGTGCGACCTATTGACCTGGTTGAACGTGCAGCATAGGCCCTCGTCGGTGAGGGCGGTGTTAAACAGCTCGTCACAGTTGCGTGACTTGCCTGCGAACTTGCAGGTCCGGATCATCTCCGAGCAGGACTGGCTCACCTGGGGAAGGGAAGAGAGATATTGCTTCCTGTCTACAAATACAGCACATAAGTAGCCCTCGCGAGAATAGAACTCAAGAGCTTCTTTGTATCTACACACACACACACACACACACATCTGATTCACCTTGACCATGAATTGTTTGACGACCTCCCATTCGCTTGTTTGGTTGAGGAAATCATCGTTTGAAGGCGATGTTAAGTTATCCATGTCACAGAGATCATTCAGCAGAAGACGTTCAACGCTGTTGAAGGGCCTGTAAAAGAATGCTCTGATGATCATCTGCAAGAGCACGCAATGATTGTATCCAAGTATCCGTCCAGACAACCGCCTGAGTGCTGCGACCGTGTACTCACATCGACAAGATGCCCTTCGCCACGGATAGCTTGGCGCGGTTCATGTTGCACACGGTGAGCGCGGGGAAAGGAAAGGAGACAAGGGACGTCCTCTTGGCCCCCACGGACACGATCACAGGGTTGTTCACCCACTTTTCGTACAGCATGCTGATGTAGTATCCGGCCGCCAGCACTGCCAGGGCGAACGCCACGAACCAGAAGGTCCTGCCAACACATTGGAGGATAGCTGGCTAGTTCTTTATTCCTACACTTGTTTAACCTCTTTCCTTTTTCAACTAGTGCCCATCCTGTTTGCGTGAGTAATATGGTCATTACTATCTCAGCAGAGTACAAATATTAGGCCCCGTGCTCCTCTGCTGAACAGGAGCAGGAACAGGAGTCTGGTGGTCAGAATGTCCACGTCATGACATGTTGTGTGCTCACCTCTCGACGTGACTCAGCTTGCTATCGCCAGCGTATCTGAGCCCATGCAGGGTGCTGTTGCTGCAGTACTCATTCACTGCGTCCCTCCAGTTCATCTTGAGACAAGCACCCCTCAGCTGTATCCGTGGCGTGCGGGGTCTCGCTGTGTTTGGAGGCCCAGCATGGTGACTGACCCCTCTAACGTCCTCCGTGGAACTCTTGTAGTTGTAGCTGTAGTTTGTCCTGAGATACGGTTAAATGGACATTAAGGATTTCCATTATTCTAGAATTCGACACCACAGTAACAATATTGCTATCTCCACAGAGTATCGAAGATCCAAACAGAGGCAAAGAAAATAAAGTAACATCGCTGTTCGAATAGAAATGAAACGGTCGTTATTTTCCAAACTTATAATATTTTCATTTATATACCTTTATTGTCAATTATTAGATAAGTATGACACATTAATGCTATGGCTGTTTCCATGTATTTTATTGTGCAAAGTATTCTGCTTTCCCATTAAGAGAGTGGATCTAAGGACTGTAAAGACATGTAGTGAAGTGTTTGACACGTACTTGCTGGTCTTGTTGTGACGGTTGTACATGGTGGTCCAAGGACTGTCACGGCCGTATCTGGTCCTCACTGTCTCACCCATCAGAACACTCACTGCAGCAGACTGAGTCTTACCCTTGAAGACCGCAGCCGCTGTAGCTGGGCCCATCTAGTCTGCCTGCAACACGAGCATGTTGACATTTCATACAAGGCTACCATAGGCGTCAGACCAATGCTGTGAATACAAGGACCTGTGTCAGGAACTGCAGCGTTACTCAACTATCCAGTCAGCAACGCAATATCTGGACCTAGATCCGGGCTACAAGCTAAACGAGGCACCAAGTCACGGGGGTTGCACAATCAATTACCTGTAATCTATTTTCTTTATTCAGACTAACTCTAGTCAGATCGTTACACGAACAACCTTAACCAACAGTTCAAGAAGTTATTAAAACATTTTCTTATATCTATACGCCCAGTCAAGTGTTCCTCAGCTATTTCTTTTGCCAAACTGTGTAGTTTAAACACGATGTTATTTTGTGTATCTTTAAAAAGGTTCTCACGATGGCGATAAGATATAAAACTGTTGAAAAACTCTCCTCCTCGCTCACGTCTACTGTGAACTTGTCTTTTTGTTGCAAGATGTTCTGCAGTCTTTGTAGAGCCTTGCGTTGTATTTAGGTCACAAGAAGGACTTCTCGGCAGGAATGGTCGCGTGATACAACCTGGCGCAATTACCATCGCATGTGTTTAGTTAAAAGGTATTACGTGTGTTGGAAGGTACACGCCGGGCCCTGTGCGCGATGGAACCCTAATTAGGCAGATTGAGATCGTTTTTATTTGATGTGAGGGCAACACGTTCTTAGGACAATTTGGAAGTTTATTTTATTACGATCTAGTGTCTATACTTGCTATAGCGGACTTAAAGAACACGATCTAGATAACGGGACGAGGTGGGCGGACATTGACAGTAATCACTTAAACAGGGAACAGAAGGGGGATAATGTAAGACGTGAATATCATTGGCTTAATCTAACCTAAGAAAACAGGAGGATAATGAATTTTTAGGAATTGAATTATCAAAAGCGGGATGAAATTCATCGCGAGCTACGGTTACTTCCACTCGTGGTTATTTAAACTCCGCCTTATCTCGTGATCATTTCGATTCCACCTTAATTCGCGGTGACTTTCATAAATTATGATCTAGTTAACAATAACTTTCATTTGACCTTAAGTTGAGGTGGTTATTGTCCCAATCAATTGGTGGGTGTCTCGAGCTATTGAGCTTGTATGTCTGTTGGCACGATGGCAAACATACACGACAAATTCCTCATTAAAGTTTTAATTTGTTGTTCGTGTTTGGGGTCGAATGACCACCCTGGGGTTGGTTGATTTCTTCCTTATTGCTGTGTTTGTTTACGAAATAGAGTTTTCCAAAAAAAAACTTTGACTCAAATTCTTATCTGTATCGTTCCTGTTTTTAGAATAAATTGATTTTATTTTTAAGACGTGGCTAAATGTTGTAAATTAATGTGTGAAAAAGAGAAACATTAAGAGTTTTAAGAATAATAACTATATGTATGTGTGTGTCTGTATGTGCATTCTTAATGTCACCTTAGCTGCTGCCTCCCATATCACTTATTATTTAATTATTTGTACCTGATAAACTTATTATTTTTAAAACATATGACCGGCAGAATAGTTTATATTTGCCACAAACATTTCTGGGTGTTGGGATAGTCTTGGAATCATTTCTAAGCTATATGTTGTTTTAATATTTACCTCTATTTGTTCCTTGGGAAATGAATACGCAAAACAACATAAGATTTATGAAGTGTGTTTAACCAAGCTGTATTTCATACAAATTAGTTTCCCAGACAGTTGAGTATGTTTTAGCTATCTCCACATGACGTCAGCCCGCAATTGAGCCATACCGGCCGCCGTCAGTTGGTGCTGATAGTGCCAACATTTGCGGATAAAGGGTGTCAGGTGGTCAGCACAATCAACCCTCCGGCCGTTAATCTCAGTTTTCTAGACCGGAGCTGCTACTTATTTATTCAAGTATATCCTCATTTGTCCTCACGAGGCTGATTTTGACCCCATTCCAGACTAGCTGCTTCACAAAACATTGAAATCGCCGGGGATCGAACCCGGGACCTCTGTGTCTGTATCCAGGAACTCTAACCACTCGACCACAGACACGGCTATTTGTTATGTGATACTAATTAGTTTCCCAGATAATGGCTCATGTTATCAATTTCTTAGACAAAAACAAATGTACACTAGTCTTCGCGATTGTGTTTTTTTCGTCGTTATACTTTACTTTTATTGTGCTGGCACCATTTTATGTTATAAAGTATGATACTTGCTGACCTGTCATAACCTCTGTACATTATTTTACCATGACCCTATTAGTGACCACTACCCGTAGGGATGTTCAAATCGCACTGGCGATGCTATTAAATCTCTGATATATATCTAATTACATGACATTGCACTTAATTTAAAACTGCCCCATTTTACTGCTGGATAGAAGGTCTAGAGAGTAATATATGCACTATAGCTAAAACCAAACAGCCTTTAAACATGTTAACAAGGAGTGGGAGGAAGTTGGCTTGTAGACATTATGATCGTTTGCAGAAATCAGTATCATTGCAAGATGAGAGAGTTGTCGCTTGACACCACTAGGGTCAGTGACGTCATCCCCTCACTCTCTTGATGACTGCTGATTGGGTGCACTGTCAAGAGACAACTTTAAGCTCTCAATAAATACTGTCCAACATTCAAGCGATTTTATACGTTGTTGTAACATGTTCAATAAGAACTTAGTATTTCGAAAGATTATTTAAACAACTTATATTGGTAACACTGTGACATCAAATTTCCAAATTTTACATAAAAAGTTCAAAAATGAATAACATTTTTATGTTTTACTAGTATTAAGTTATAGGCTTTGATAATATTTATCAATCAAAAGTACAGCTAAATATACTATGACTTGACGTATTAATATATGAAAGTAGTTATATTATCTTGTCTAGCAGTCAGATAAGGTTCTTCCTATTACAGTTTGTTGTATACA
>CABFWB010005473.1:34251-44483 GCA_902151455.1 Timema bartmani | reverse complement strand
GTGAGTAACTGCTCAGTAACTAGGGTAGGACCACAAGACGTGAGTAACTGCTCAGTAACTAGGGTAGGACCACAAGACGTAAGTAACTGCTCAGTAACAAGTCTTACTTCTTACTTCTCATTTACTCATATCCTAGTTTTTATTTGATAATAATTGTATGAATGGAGTCCAAGTTTTTGAAGTCCATGATAAACTATTAGATCAATATGACATTCATTTTTAAGATCATTAATTTCTGTAGTTTTAACGAAAATACGATCAACTAATCAAAAACATTAATCATTGACAATAAAAATGTACTTGTGATAAAGTCTACTTAGTATCAATATTTAAATGCGCAACGTGTTTGTAAACAATAACTAAACTGATATGATGAAAGTCATTTATAAGATAAACCCATGTAAATACTGTATTATTGTTTATCTCTAATGAACTACTCATTGCAGGATATTTATTTTATTAATGTACAAAGCGTGTCACGTAATATTTTGCATTTTTACGTTTGTATAGCCAATAAAATAAAGTTACCCCAAATTAACTTTCCTAGGTATACAAATAGTTTCTAAGAACTTTCTTGAGACTAAAATGATCTTTTTAAAAATATTCTGACACTAAGTTTGTTTAAAATTTTCACAAATTTTAAAGCTCTTAATGTTTTTATACTCTACTATAAGCTTTTACTTTGAGCAGCTACACTGAATAAATGGTTATGTGATTATAAATTATCCACATCATATTACCATATTGATACTTGTATATTAGCTTGTATTAGTACAGGAATATTTATCATAAACATCTACCCCTCCATAAGGCAACATATTAAACCACGAAATACTCTATTTTATTCAATAACATTTGGAAATGAGTCGGTTCTACTGTGGCATACAGGCCTAGCTAGTTGAAAGTATGGTTGGGTAATAGTATATTGTATAAAGCCATATCTTTATTGACGGATAAATTATAATAAGTTGAGATTCTAAAGGTTAAAATTAAAAGCATAAAGATGTTATAAAAATAAGGATTTAAACTATATTGACAAAAATAACAGACCTATTTAATACCTGCCTCAAAGTATGGTTTAAAATAAATTCGATTGCACTAAACTAGTAAAAAGAATTTTATTTTTATTTAAAATTAATTTTTTTAAATGTAATTGAGACCACCCTATTATTGCATCCCAAGCTTTGGCTGTTACTGTGTAACACGTGGTATATGCTAGTGACGTCACGCTGGGAGCTCAGAGAAGCCTCTACTACCGCGCAGCGCTCAGGCGCACGTTGAGTGACGTCACGCCGGGAGCTCAGAGAAGCCTCTACCACCGCGCAGCTCTAAGGCGCACGTTGAGTGACGTCACGCTGGGAGCTCAGAGAAGCCTCTACCACCGCGCAGCGCTCAGGCGCACGTTGAGTGACGTAACGCTGGGAGCTCAGAGAAGCCTCTACCACCGCGCAGCTCTCAGGCGCACGTTGAGTGACGTCACGCCGGGGAGCGCTGACGCTACATGTTGTTCTTGTTCGCAGGTAGTGAGCTGTTGTATCACGTGAACGTGACGGTTGTCCCAAACAAGGAATGCACCGTGACCATGCCAGAGAAGATTTGCACCCAGGGCAAGAACCAACAAGGGATATGCTCGGTGAATATTCTCTAACATTTACAATAAGACAAGGATGTTTCACCTGTGTTTTATAATCGACTGTCATTATTGACTCTTAGACTACTATTACCAAGGTCAATATGATACATGATAGGGCCTGTGTTAGCTTGCCCAGTTGTTAACTTGCCCAGTTGTTCACTTGCCCAGTTGTTCACCTGCACAATTGTTCACTTGCACATCCATATTGAGAGCACGAACACAACTAATGCAGACAGTTAATGTTGAAAATTGAATGTTGTACAGAAAAACTTTTTCCTTTAAAGCTCACAAAATGACTCAACTTTATCAAATGTTTTGTTTTCGTGAATACAACGTTGTGTTTATTGTGGACTCAATCTTATAGTGATAAGACTATACATTATTATAGATGAGTTCCACAATATTGTTGAAGGAGAAGCTTGAGAAGACAGTAATGATGGTTGATGTGATGGCCACCAGCACTCCTGTGTGGCTCAGAGTGAGTGCTCAACACAACAGGTCTGAAAGTTCAGTCACGATCAAACTACACTAAGAGTGGGGGTTGTGTTTCAGGGGGATAGCGGAGGTCCTCTGGTTATCCAAGATGGCGGACAGTACGTGCAGATCGGTGTCGTCTCGTTCGGGACAAGGTGTAGGACTGACGCTCCAAACGGTTACACGCGTGTCTCGTCGTTCCTCAAGTGGATAGCGGAGCAGACTAACATTCAGCTGAGACTCTAGGAGGACATCTTCAGGACCTCTCAACCAACATTCAACTGAGACTCTAGGACATCTTCAGGACCTCTCAACTAACATTCAACTGAGACTCTAGGACATCTTCAGGACCTCTCAACTAACATTCAGATGAGACGATATTTGATTTAAATAATATTTTAAATTTTTTAATAAGTACAATCCACTTCGATGGCTACATGGTCTAAGGCGCTATTCTCGCAATAAAGTAGACTGCCGATAATGGGGAAATCGAGGTTCGAATCTTGGTCAGGTGTACTAAGGGTGGTTTTCCAAAAAAAAATTCCCACTCTCCCTCCACACAAATATGTGTACACTTCCTCTAAATATAGCCTTCCTAATCCCTAAAACCATTAGTGTAATTAGTACATAACCTGAACAGGTAGTAAGACGAGTTGCTAGTAAAAGTTTATCAGTAAACTCATGTTTACATGTATGAAACAACGGTAAACACTAAGCGAATAAACAATTGAAAAGATGCAACAAAGACATGAGCATTTGATTATCACACATCATTTATATATAATATATTTTAATATTTTGAAAAATCAGGTTAAGAATAATAAAGATCTCTAGGCCTGAATATATCAGGCTGCATTATTTGTTGCTGAAAAATGGAACCCCTTCGGATATATTAGATTATTTGTAAAATATTTACTTTTTTTCTAATACATTCAACACAAAAAAGAAGTTAAATATTTATCCTAAGGAGTAGGGTGGGCAGGAAGTTTAGATAAAATGCACCCACAGATGAAATGAGATGAGATGAGAAAAATCCTTCCCGGCTGAAATTAAAACCTCAACCACTACGTCACCGATACTCCTGTCTATAATGAATCTGACACCTTAGACTGCGTGGTAAGTGCGTGCAATCAAACCAAGGTATCTGTCAACTTATGATAATATTGAGTAGGCTGATTAAAATCTCGACAGCTCCATTTAACTGATATCTCCAGAGACAATGTTCACGTTCAGGTAAGAACATGGCTCAGGAATAAAAATTTCCTAAAGAGATTTAAGATTTCTACGAATTTGGTTTCTATACCGTATTTACTAATGACCGTAAACTAAAATACAACTTATATTGATGACCTTACGGAAGATGTAGGGATGGTTGGTAAGATTGTATAATAAGAACAATTTGAACATTACAAACTTTCAGGAGGAATTATAATTATATTTATAATCCAAGTATCAAGGCCTATTGCATAGCAGGAATGGGAAAACAGTGTGAATTATATGTTTGATGAAGGGCCCCCACCTGGTTCCGAAAAAGAACCCACCGCTCCTCTAACCCCCATTTCACCCTGAACCCCAATCTACCTCAACCAATCCATAGGAGGGTGGGTTGAACATAAAAATAACTACTAAGTGTCGAATAAAATTGAAATTTGGCAGGCAGATATGATGAATATTAGTAAACTTACATTTCCACCAAATTGCTGTCAACTTGAATTATTTATGCATGAAGCTTTTAACGCGATAGTGAATACTGTTGAATGTAAACCCTGATAATTTATAAATATTGCATTGCTTGAATATACCATAATATCAATAATAATATCTGTTTATTATGAATATATCTACTGAGCCAGCTGTGCTCTATTCTTTGTATAATTAATTATATTCACTAGCACTAGATGTCAGCACCGCATTGGCCCTTCTCCCCTAATGGCTCTGGGCTCGCTAATCCCGCGCTTTTTCTTAGCATAACGGTAAAGACTGTTCAAGCGTCTTTTAGCCTCGGGACACATAGCCATGAAACCCTCTCGTGTGAAATATTAATAAGTTCTCAAGAATCAAGATTGGGGAGCTCCAGCTATCATCTCATCACTCCAGGTATTCTCAGTCATCATTCACAAAGGTAGATTCATAGTTAATTAATTGTTTCTCTCTATGTTTGATAATTTAACGAATGTGTACAAAATCTCGCCTGTTAACACCGCATAGTATCAATAAGCTCGTTTGTCCATTTGTTTATTATACATTGGCTAAGAAGGCTTCGTCACGATATTTTAAGGTGGTCTTAAATGAATACATTCTGAACAATCGGTGCCCTTAAATTAACATGCACTTGGAACATACGATTGAATTTGCTTTGGTTAGAACTCACTGGATTCAACTTAAGATTACTCTACGAAAAATATGAAATTTCGTTAAACCTTGAATTTCCGCAGACAAAAATCTTATTGCAAAAGAGGCAATGCTGGCTGTTAATTAGTCGCAGTCGTTGATTGCCGGAACTATCACTATTCATTTTCCTTATCCTGACCAAGTTCAAAGAAACACTCCTGCATTCACCAGGAGAGAGTATAAAAAATACAACATCTAGAAACCCACAGACAAATTATCTTGTAGATATATCAACTCCCTTTTCAAAGACCTCTACCCAACCCAAGAATAGAGTCAGGACAATTTGACTAAGACTTGTAATTAGTCATTTATGTCTCCTATTTCTCTAGAGCGACCATTATAGATATCAATGAGGACTCTATCATTCCTAACGTCCCATTCTAGATATCAATGAGGACTCTCTAATTCCTAACGTCCCATTCTAGATATCAATGAGGACTCTCTAATTCCTAACGTCCCATTCTAGATATCAATGAGGACTCTATCATTCATAACATCCCATTATAGATATCAATGAGGACTCTCTAATTCCTAACGTCCCATTCTAGATATCAATGAGGACACTATCATTCATAACGTCCCATTATAGATATCAATGAGGACTATATCATTCCTAACATCCCATTATAGATATCAATGAGGACTCTATCATTCATAACGTCCCATTCTAGATATCAATGAGGACTCTTTAATTCCTAACGTCCCATTCTAGATATCAATGAGGACTCTATCATTCCTAACATCCCAAATCTTGTATTTAATGACATCAACCACAATCAGAATGTGTCTGCAACCTCAGAAGGTTGATTAATATCCACGTGGATATGACACTTGATACACTAGGAGGTACTCGAACCCTGGACTCCTCGTAGTATATTTAACTTACATAATACTAATAGATTGCACCATCCATTGAGATAACGACCAATATATTGAGGAGGAAAACTAACCAGTCATTACAGAGCAGTTCAAAATATTACTGATAACTTCTATTGAAGAAGTGTATTTTGAAAGAGAGATAATTGATATTATCTATGCACAAATTCATAGAATTAAAAGTTAGAGTAATCATTTCAAGGTAAATCCTCTATAAAAAAATGTAATGCCATTGTTTGGTTATTTAATATAAACTATTACTAATTATACTAATTATGAGAGTAACCGTTTGAAGTATGTACAAACATAAAATTAAAAAATGAATTAACAATCACCTTGTCAAATTATGTGGTGTTTCGGGACGTACTTTTGCAATCTGATTGATATGTTTATGTAACAATATTTGAGTATATAAATATTATCATTTCAAAAATAAAGCAGACATTTAGTGATAGTTCCTTTGACTGACAACATGAAGTTTCTACAGGTTGTAGCTCTATACCTTGCAGCCGCACAGGTAGCACTTTATGGATCTATATTGCAGTTATTTGAATTATTATAACGAGAACAATACAAATGAAAATATTGATCAATTTTAAATATATTCTATCATCCCTCCAAAATGTATGGACAAAATTTAATTCCAAATAATTATTAAGTATAGCTTAACATTTGTAATATAAAACATTTAAATGATATTTATACAAGTAGACAATATACATTTAAATTGATTTTAACTGTACGAATTGATTTAATGAATTGGAAAATTTTATATTTACACGTGTTTGGAGATTTATATTTTGGCAATAAAATAACAAGTTACATAGTCAGTTTGTAATTATTGTTACAATAGTTGTGGCTAAGCTTTGTGTAAGGACAAAACAGGAATTTTAAAATATATTCTATACCTCATAACTCATATGACACACAAATGAAGGTCATCCGGCTAACTCATAATATATTCTATATTCTGAAAATTGAAAAATGACTCCTGGACACGGGAATTGAACCTGGGACCTTTGACTTAGTACGCCAATGCTATAACCACTGAGCTATCCAGGCAGCAATAAGCCAACTACCGAGTCGAAGGTGGCTGCGTTATCTGATAGCTCGTGATATTAATAAAATCACCGATGATTTCCGCACGTCCATCATAGACTCTGCCTTAAAATTTGAGTGAAGAATGACTCTAGGCATGGGACGATTCCTGGATAGATCAGTGGTTAGAGCATTGGCGTACTAAGCCAAAGGTTCCGGGTTCAATTCCCGTGTCCAGGTGTCAATTTTCAATTTTCATAATATGATATCTAGATGGAGTAATCCTCACTAAAAGCATAAATAATAGCTTTGGATATTTGATTGGTAATAAATAGTTTTTCTACTTGAAGCAACTGATTGGTATGCACGACAGCTCCCTGTTTTAAGTTTATATCATGATGGGAACATAATATTGTAAAGCGCGTCAATGATGTTGTAGCATTAGCGTAACATCATGTTTTGAAGACTAAAAGTTGTTTTCTATGAATCATTTAATAAATTAATCCAAATCTAAAAACTTATGATGATGAAAATATATCTTAAAAATCGTGCCAAATAATTAAAATGGTGTTCCAGATTATTCACGTTTCCCAACCCAAAAGAAGGTAAACATACAAATTGCATTAATGTCCTCCTTCAAGCCATTGTTAAAACTGTGGTAAGTCTATCAAGTCCTCCAAATTATGCTAAGACACCGTGAATGACGCAGGCTGAAGTGGTCCCCAGGGCTGTGTTTGTGGAGCTCAACCCTTCTCACACAGCCGCCGAGTGGGAGCAGATCTACAAGAACCAGGAGTACACCCCAGAGTTCTACCCCGACTACATCCCCGGGACTGAGCCCCAGCCAGGTGAGACGGTCTTGTAACTATACCCAGGTCTTCTTGTGTCCACAACACTCGTGGAACCCTTTTGTTACCTTGTCGTCTGACTGTCCTTCCACCCTTCCTCTTCGTGAACACTCTACTACCAGCAGAGGAGGCCGGTAGCAGTGTCAGTGAAGGTTCCTGAGTCTTGTAATATCGTCCATTGATCACTGTCTATGTAATATAGAGATGTCTGGTTGCAGAGGAGGCCGGAGTAGTGACAGTGAAGGTACCTGAGTCTCGTATCATCACTGGCAGCGTCGCCGCCAGAGGTCTCATTCCCTGGCAAGCTCTCGTCATACTGGCAGGCAGCGGTCTCTGCGGGGGGTCCCTGATCTCCAACTCCTGGGTGCTCACCGCCGCTCACTGCGCTGAAGGGTGAGGGGAGACCACCACCAGCAGGACAAATAACCAAATGGCTGGTCTCATTCATATAAAGAAAGTTGTGTGAGAATTGACTAAAAGAGATACTACTTGTTGGTTGTTAGATTAAGAATTTCTAGTTCTCTGAAGCAAATAGTTTTCCCTGTGATCCTGTAAATGTATATTTTTTTATATAAATACACATTGGTAAGATGTTACATCTCTCATTGGATCCTCAACTCACTGGATGAGACTTCCAGTGACTCATGAATGCTCTCTCTCTCCTTGTTACTTGCAGAGTTTCAACCTTCACGGTCACTCTTGGGTCCACCAGTCGGACTGCAGCTCAGTCAGGAAGTGTCACTCAAACCCTTCGTTCCGCCGTGATTCACGGCAGTTACAACCCCGCCACCGTCGCCAACGACATCGCCCTCCTCCAACTGACCTCGGCCGTCGCTTCTTCCAGTGAGTGGACATTTAGTGTAAATACCTGGTTGAGATAAAACCTCTAGAGTTTCCTCCCTTTCGCGCGATTGCTCAGCGCATCATCAACAACAACAACGATCCTTCCAACAACAAAATATCGTGAACAAATATATTTCAAGTTCAATAAAAGTTTTAACAGTCATTGGATGAAAGCTATTCAGTTGAGGAACCTACCTCTGTTTACCTTTACCATACGACTATAGAATAATCCACAAAGGTATTTCAAACACTTAGCTAGCCAAGAGAAAGATAATTTTATGAAAACATTATCAAAGTAAAAAGTACGGTAGTCTAACTTTACGGCAAAATAATGAATTATAACAGATATTGACCAATATATGATCGTATAAGGCTTTATTTATGCTGAGCTTTATGACAGATATTGACCAATATATGATCGTATGAGACTTTATTCATGCTGAGCTTTATAACAGATATTGACCAATATATGATCGTATGAGGCTTTATTTATGCTGAGCTTTATAACAGATATTGACCAATATATGATCGTATGAGGCTTTATTCATGCTGAGCTTCATAACAGATATTGACCAATATATGATCGTATGAGACTTTATTCATGCTGAGCTTTATGACAGATATTGACCAATATATGATCGTATGAGGCTTTATTCATGCTGAGCTTTATGACAGATATTGACCAATATATGATCGTATGAGACTTTATTCATGCTGAGCTTTATAACAGATATTGACCAATATATGATCGTATGAGACTTTATTCATGCTGAGCTTTATAACAGATATTGACCAATATATGATCGTATGAGGCTTTATTTATGCTGAGCTTTATAACAGATATTGACCAATATATGATCGTATGAGACTTTATTCATGCTGAGCTTCATAACAGATATTGACCAATATATGATCGTATAAGGCTTTATTCATGCTGAGCTTCATAACAGATATTGACCAATATATGATCGTATGAGGTTTTATAACGCCAGTTCTTATCTCTCAGGTTTCATCGCCCCAGTCCGACTGCCGAGCTTCTCCCAGGCTTCCACCAGCTTCACCGGAAGTGCAGCCCGCGTCAGCGGCTTCGGGAGGATTTCTAACAGTGAGTATTCAGCTCTGGTATTAAGAGTAGTCGAAAACTACCCCTTTGCAAGTCGAGACCATTTTCATCCGTTGTTGTCTTAATTACCTGTCTTCAGAACAGCCACCCATTTGGGCTTTGCATCATTAGCTCCCGCTTATTAACAGGACGATACGATGACTTGTGACATCTTTAGCCACATGATTGAATAACTCTTACATTAGCTACACATTACAATAAATATTATTTCTCTTGCAAAGACTATACACCATGATTGGTTCGTGTAGGCAATAGCAACGTCAGCCCAAACCTTCTTTATGCTGACGTCCGTATCATCGACAACTCAGAATGTGCCAGACAGTTCGGTAGCGGCATCCTGTCCTCCAACATCTGCACCCTGGGCAGCGATGGCAGGAGTCCTTGCAATGTAAGATCAGTGGGGCATGTGTGGACGTGTGAGGGTATGTTACTTCGAGTAAACACACCGAGTGATGTTCTTGTTGAATCCTTCAGGGTGACAGTGGTGGTCCTTTGGTGATCCAGGAGGCTGATGGAATCTTCACAGAGGTCGGCGTCGTGTCTTTTGGTGTTGAGGACTGCCCTGCTAGTGCCCCTGGTGCTTTCACCAGAGTCACGTCCTACCTGCAATGGATCTCTGCCAGCTCTGGCATTGCCATCCGTGCCTTAGGTTTGCCAGAGTGACGTCCTACCTGCAATGGATCTCTGCCAGCTCTGGCATTGCCATCCGTGCCTAGGTTCGCCAGAGTCAAGAAGTAGAGGAATACTCAGACATATTTGAGCTAATTAAAACATTACAACTTTCATTGATTGTTTGTTTATTTTATAACCGTCTAAAAACACTAATAAACATAAATAATAAAAAATACTTTTTAACATTGCTTATTACTACTCGTCCGGGTTATACTCAAGTGTAGGCCTACTAGTAATAATCATGCCAATGTGCTAAGAATGAGGAAGGTTGAATTTTAGAGGAGGTGTACCCACATTTGCTTGCATGTAGAGTGGAAACCCATTTCGGGGGGGG